>JAQZBX010003315.1:0-65928 GCA_029593785.1 Cabassous unicinctus
AAAAAATAAAATTGGTAAAACAATGCCTACCTCATTCACATTATGTGTGTAATGAGCCTAGCAAAGGATTTGGAAATAAGTCAGTGCTAAAAAATGTGAATTATTGGTATTGTGGAATTTAAGCAGGGAAAAGCTAAATATCTAATATATTACGACTCATGGATTCTGTCCTGAACCACCCTCAAGTAGTTTTAAATTATAAAGCAAATTATAGGGTAAATATATTCTGAACCTTCTAAACTCAGTTTTATTTTCTTTGAAAAAAATAAAAATGGTTGCTTTTAGCACTTGATCAAAGATCCCTTTGATCAAAATATATATTTGTTATATATATTTTGCATCATTTTCTAGCATAGTGCCTTATTTCCAATACATAATTTTAGCTGAGCTTATTGAGTGTTTTTCCATTCCATTTAATGCATACATCCTAATATAAATAATTGTGACAGTGTCATATGTTTCTTGTATTTAGAAAATAGATCTGAAATATAACCCAAGTATTAAATTTCATAAGCTGCATAGTATGTGTATGTGTTTTGTTTTTTTTTTCAAGTAACAAAGCCATTTTTTAAAGGCTTAGTGTTCGTTTTAGAGGAAAAATAAGGCCTGATAGCCAAAGTATATCATATCCTAAGTGTTTCAAAGTGCACTAAGAGTGACAATTTATAGAATTTAATTCTTTAAAATTATAGATCACAATAAATATTAACTTTATATTTCCTCCATTATTGAACTGTTTATTAATGTAAATATATTTTTTACTTATATGATTTTCCAATTAACTCTTTGGATGAGAATGGTTATTCTTGGATGAGAATGCAAGTATGCATTCAATATTGTTGCAAGTATGCAAACAATAATTGCATTTGGCTTAGAGAAACACTTAGACATTTAATTCTAAATCAACGAGAGAAACCACAAGTTTGAATCTGCTCCTTTGCTTTTTCAATGTTACTTTGAAGTTACAGACAGAAAGTAAAACCAAAATCACAAATCAGTACTGTGAGTTCATAATAAAAATAGCCCTGAGAATATATATTTAAATATTTATATTTCAGTTAAGCAGATTGCTGTGTATAAGCTTATGAAAATACAGTCACCTTCAGATGTTTGGGCTGTTTCCAACATAGTTTTCTTTGAGAATGTTAAGGGCGTTCAAAATTGAACTTAATCCTAAAGAAGCATTTCAATTATCCATCGACCATTTGTCTCATCTTTATAAAACTCTTTCTGGGGCTTATCTGCCACTATGCCTAAACTCCAGCTTCCTCTACAATCAGCTTTTGGGTTCCTTTATTCTTTGAGGGTGGTGAATAAATACTCTTAGTGAATTCCAATGATTTTCACTTCTATTCTAGTCTAGCTATTTTTTATTTATTTTTTATTGTGGTAACATCTAGCTATCTATTTTTATGACCATGTCCAAATGTTTGATGACAAGGATTCATAAATGGACCCTGAAAAATATTATTTTTTGTTTCATCAAGAATGGCTGTAAATTTCTCTTTTTAGAATATTTTATCCAAGTTATTTTTTTTTAATAAGAATTCTTCAGTAAGCAACCTATACCACATGGCCAGCAGAGAATGGCCTGACCCTGAAGGTTCATGGAGTTTCTTATAGGGTCCTGTAGCCCTAATTAAAAAAAAAAATTCACGTGTATTTTCACTGCAGTTTCTATCTGTGATTTTGAGGTCATGGGTTCTGGGACAAATGCTTTTGAAGATTTACTTTGCTTCTTTTCCAATTGTATTGGCTTTGTACAATTTATTGGCAATTATAACCAGCATGCTTGATTCTCAGTGTGGAGAGGTGGAAAATGGTCTCAATAGCAAAAGAGTCTTGCCAAGAATGTAACTGAGGTTTAAGAATTAACAAATGGTTATGATTTCTGAATCATTATATTGATTTGTTTCTTACTTTTCCAATGGATTATAGAATAGTCAAAAGTTAATACCTGAAATTACTGAAACTAGCTAGCCAGGCTTCACCCTTGTATATCCTTGCCATAGTGATATGGCTATTCTAAACTGGTCTCACCCTTGCTTATGGATATTCTAGGCTGGCCTCACCTTTGTGTATACTTTACTATTGTGATGGTAACCCCTCCAACCTCCCTTGTTTGAATACACAAAAACCCTGAACTTCCCACAATTGGGAAGACAATGCACTGGAACTCCTTGCAATGCACTGGAATAAACTCTCTCTTTGAAACCCCAATATCTCAGGAATTGGTCATTATAAAGGGCATCAGGCAAAGAATCCTGCTTTTGCTCAGTAACAAGAATATCACTAAAAACTCTCAAACTTGCTTTTTTACATCTGTTACAAGGTTAAATTTCATCTACTCACCTTTGATACTTTATCACCCATGTCCTCTCAAATCAGCTTAGGCATTATTGTCAGAATTACTATTATACATACCATTTATGATGCATTTTAAATAAACACAAAATCTAATTCACTTAGTGTCTTGTCTTTAAAAATTTATTTAATTGTTAAAGCATTAGAAGATTGGGAGCAAGTTGTGTTGGAATGCTTGATATGGTTCTTATCCAGAGTTCTTTCATGTCTTTTAGTAAATCACTATGCAAAATCTGAGTAAATAATTAATTTAGCTAAGTAAATCACTTTTAGGAAAATGGTGATGTTACAACCTGTATAAATGTACTATTTTAAGAAACTTCCATAAAGAATATGAGTATTATAAAGCAAATTTAGAGGCAATAGCATTACTAAAAAACAACTGTAACACTTCAAATAAATGTTAATAAATGGGAAATAAATTATTTCTCTGATTGGTATGTCTGAACAGTCTCTAATTCTAAAGAAGTCAGATTCATAGATTAAATTGATAGATTTTGTAACCTAGTGAACGATGGCTGTGAAAATCTCTTTGATTCCTCTTTATTCGTGATTTTAATCATCCTAAAGGAAAAGTATCTAACGTTAAACAAATCTAGCATAAAGGAGAAAATTAATTAAAATATTGCCTGCATCCTATCTTACTTTTTAAAATCAAGTTTCCAAGAAATCGTTTTTAGTATTTTAAAAGCATTTTCCTATGTGAGTAAGATTAACTCAATATAGCAAACACAATTTTTAAAAACTACACACTGAGTCACTTCTGCCTGCATTTTATTTTCTGAAATTAAAAATAATAAAAAATCAAGAAGGAATGGTTGTTAAATTTAGCATAATAAATGAATAGGTATTATGCTAATTAAAGGTAGTAAGGATGCTAATTTCATTTAGTTGATGCGATAGTGAACATCTATCCATCCTTTCTAATGGAATCACTTATAGGCATTTGGCATTTAATGTGCCAAAATAGCTGCACCAGTGTAGTCAAAGTTAGATTTAACAATTCATCTTTGTACTAATACTTGGCAGATTGGAGTATTGAAATACTAGTCCAAATAGTATGTAAGTAATTTTAAATATCTACACCTGTTAAATATTTTGTCAGACCTACATAGTGTATGTAGCTAAGGAAAATTCTGTTATTATGTTTGTTTCTTTATTTGTTTATATGAAGAAGAAAACCAAACTTACTGCTGTAAAAATATGCTTCATCTACTCTTAAGTCATGCAACAATATAATTAACAGGATGGAGAATGGACAATGGGATGTGCAGGGAGAAAAATAACAAATAACTAGCTTAATTCATTTACACAAATAATTATTAATACCTATAAATTGTCAAGTCCTATGTTAATTGCTCACACTGCAGACAGAATCCCTGTCTTTAAAAAATCACGTAGTCTAATTGAAGTACAAAAATAAATCAGAACAAATACATAAATGCAAAATGTGAAGAAAATGAAAAGTGTGGCATGGCAGAGAATAAGAGGGGGTCTCACTGAAGAAGTGTCACTTAAGCCTTGTGAATAATTTGGGAAGAGCATTACAGGAAGAATATATGCAAATGTCCTGGGGTGAGAAAGAGTTTGACATTTTCATGAGACTGAGGGAAGTTTACTGAGACCAAACATATATAATGAAGAGAGGGAGTGGATGAAATATGATTGGCTCATCCAGAAAAGAATCAGTCATTTAGGCTATCACATCTCATCTGACCCTTCTCCTCATTTAATATGATTGTTTCTTCATTATTTTCTGAAAATGCCTAGGAAAGAGCTTTGAAAATAGGAATCTCAATAAATATTTGTTGAATAAATGACACATTATCCTCATACCAGCTCCCTTTCCAGACTATATTTTTAGGAACAGGCAAAATACAGATTGTTACATTTGGTGGAAATAAAACACCATGCACACACACATACACACACAAACATATGCATCCATTTATTCATTTATAAAATATTCCTCATGGCTCATTTGAAAATTTTATTATTGGGTTTGTGATGTTGATGGTATGTTACTTACATTTTGAGGAATCATAAGCTAAGGCAATAACAAATCTGAAATTTTAAAAATCAAGTAAATAATGTTGCTTAGCATCACCAGCTCTTAATTTGCTTGAGACCGTGCTCACTGCTAACCTGCTGTACCCTCCTATGATATTTGCCTTAATGGAAAGCATCTGGCTTAGCTGTTGCTTCTTTTCATTTATCTGTTTATAATTTACAAGTGTAAGACTCACATTTACTAAGATCTAATCCAATCAAACCATGTATTGAACATTAAGAAGTATTTTTCTCATATTTCATTGTGAAATTTTCCCTCCAATCACATTTCCTCAACTATTTACGGATACAGGCCATTACACATTTTGTCAAAACATATAAAATTGTGTGGTGCAAAGTGTAAACTATAGTGTAAACTATAGACCATGGTTAGTAGCAATGCTTCAAGATGTTTTCATTAATTGTAACAAATGTACCACACTAAAAAAGAGAAGGGAAAAAAACAGTTTAAGTATTCCAAACACACACTCCTGAAGACATTTATTCCTCATTTCCCCCATCATCTACTCTCTTGCCAAAGAGTGGCTAGCCCTTCTAGGTTACAATTCTCAGAGAACGCAGCTCTGCATTTATCCTCCATTACTTGGAATTCTGTAATAACTCCTCCCAATAACTGTAGCTATCACATTCTTCTGACTTTATAGCCTGATCTTGTTTTTGTAACCATAGAAAATATGCTATAGATTGAAAGATCATTTTGACAATAATGACGCCACTATTAAAATAATAACAAATGTGTACTAGTTTAAAATTCATAAGAGTATTAATTTATTTGATAAAGAAATCTAAATCAAAGCTAAAATCATCAAAACAAGGACCATTAACACTGTTTATATAACAAAGTGACAAACCTAAGTCTTTTGACACTAGAACATTCTCCACTCCATACTGCCTCAGGATTATGCATAAAGTTGTTCTAGAAAACTTGTATAGCTAGAACGAACAACAAACACAAACACTGTGATCGAGTTATATGAGTTGGGCTATATAGAGATGCTTATGCTTAACTGTTTTATGAAATATCATCTAGGTAAATTTATATTTTTATATTATTTGTGGAAAGCAAATGTATAGGTATTTACTCAAAAGCCTTTAATACATAGGAATCATAATTCAGCCAAATAAAAGTAAAAAAAACTTTTTATTAAAGACAGTGCTGTAAGATGGAAATTGCAATATTGTCTTTAAACATCACTTAGGGAAAGAATATAAGCTTGAAATTAAGATTTATTGTTGCCACCCATTCTTTAACATGTGTATATCTATGTGCATTTTATTTCCTAATTTTAAGGAAAATAAAACAAAGCAAAGGCACCTTCAGGGATCAATTTAAGTTGCTTGTGTTTCAAAACCTAAAAACATAACAAGCAAAACAAAACCAACAGTAGTTGACCCCTCCCACTGGAAGTCATGGATGAATAAATTTGTCCAGGACTTCTAACTAAGAAGATAAGAATTAATGAGAAAGTACATGACTTCATATGCTTGAGTAGAGAATGGTTTAGAAAGGAATTCTAGGCCACAGTCTTTCAAGTTGATAATAAAATCACACGCAAAAAAAGATTATAAAAAATGATAGTAAAAGCAATACATAACAATTTTCACTTATTATAACTAAAATATTATTTTCCATTTTTATTTATTAGAAAGGGTCCTGAAAAGACTAGGGACCAAAAAAAATTTTAAGATCCATATTTTTAAAATATATGCATGGAATTATCACTGAAGAAATGTGTAGGAAAAATTGCTTTTCAAAATAGATAACAGAAAGGAAATTTCACACTTAACTTACTTTTAAGAATCACTAAAAAAAAACAATGTTATTCTGTGTGTTTCCTCTCTGATCTCTTCAGATATTCCCACTGATAACTTGAAACATTACAAGTGAAAAAAATAGGATTCTAATACCCATGTATACTAGGAGAAAAGAAAATGTCATTTAAAAAGAAAACCTAAAAATTAAAATTATCTACACAAAGTACAATTTCTATAAATATGTAGTAATATTCAACAGAGAAAATATTCAAATACAAACCAATGGATTTCAAATCATCCATTTCCTTAGCTATAGATTTGAAGCTGTGGTCTTTTAATGAGATTTTAAAATATTTTACTGAATTTATACAAATATTTTCCCCCAGAAGTTAAGCATCTTACTTCTAGAGTCTTGATGCATAAGGAGTCTTAGAAAAATTGTTGTAGAATGTGACTAATTGCTTCCTCTACCAGCGAATAAAATCTTCACCTCCATTTATATAAGCTTTTTGGTATACTAAAATTTTCTGTTTTGAGTCTTGAGATGTCAACCAGATGTGTGTGCAGCTATAGACAAAAATCATAGTTTCAACTTCTTATGTATATCAAAAGAATATAGATAAGGTATATTTCTATATATCTAATAACTACATTGTACATTGCATGTAGTAGGCATTCAATATATTCTGGAGTGAATGGATAGCAAATTTGTCTCTACATGATTTGACAACTGGGTTTATAATATCCTTATTGCTGTTGCTTTTCAGATAATATAACACTGGTCTTTTGAAGAAACAATTATCTTAGATGGAAAGTCATCCT
Source organism: Cabassous unicinctus (assembly GCA_029593785.1). Classification (NCBI taxonomy): domain Eukaryota; kingdom Metazoa; phylum Chordata; class Mammalia; order Cingulata; family Chlamyphoridae; genus Cabassous; species Cabassous unicinctus. The sequence continues at coordinate 7,012 of JAQZBX010003315.1, forward strand.
CTTTTGTCAAGACCATATCTAATTATTAGTCTGTTAGTTAATACTAGTCACCTCTATTCTAAATATATTAAAGTAATCTACATAAAATAAAGAGTTTTACAATTTGCAGTTTGCAATGGTGAAGAAAAGGAAAGTAGAAGTATATAGAAAATGAGAAAGATTACTTGATATCAAAACAGAGTAAATCATTAACATAGCTCAGTGATTAGGAGATGATATTCAAACATGGGGCTGTTACCTGGTACAAAATGTAAAGAACAGGCTTCATGCTTAGAGACTGCCAATACAGAAAGACAATATGACAGGACTGCATGACAATCTTTTAAACTGGATTGTGGTAGTAGTTTTCCTTGATGCAGTTAGCAAGCTGGCAACCTGGCATCATTATTTTACAGACATTTAGAACAGAAGAAAAATGCATACTCTCTGAAACTGTCGTGAACCAAAGCATCATTTCTCAATTAGAGGTACAGTTTATATTCTTTTCATTTTCTTAAGAATTTAAATATATTTTCAAGAATACTAATGAACTTAATGCAATGTAGATACCATTAACTCTGCAAGTATTTTAAAAGCTAGTTTAAAAGGGAAGCTACGTGTTTTGGGGGAGAAGAATAGAGTGATTCAGATAGTGAATCGCCCCTTCTGAATCTATTTAAGTTACAGCATTGTAAAATATTTGCTTCTGAACCAAATAGCATTATACATCTATATTATGTGAATTATTGTAAACTTTTCTTTATAAAACAAAGTAAACGACTAACCATGGACTCAAGAAATATTCCATTTCTGTGTTAGGTTCTTGAATTTTTTATTTGTTTAAATTATATTCAAATTATTAAATGTGGGGATCTACAAAATATAAAACTCTGTAAATTCTTCAAGTCAAATGTATCCTGGAGGTTAAAATGAAAGATTATTGCACGTCACTGATTGAAAATATAAATGTAAATATGTCTACTCAAATATTAAGGGTTACTGGACTAAAATTAATTTATTGCCTGAAATCAACATGGGGAGTCAGCAAAACAGAGAAAATGAAACTGGGTTGACTTAGCCAAAGTCAGCAAACAAATAAGAGAAAGGGACAGAGAAGAGAACGAAAGCATATTAAAGAGTAAAAATATGAAATCAGACAGAAAGAGTAGTCCTAAGCATATCAATAATTCAAATAAATCAAAATGAGTTTGATTCACTTGGTGGAATATAAAACTTTTTTTTTTTTTTAAGTTCAGCTGTGTTCTTATAAAAGACATACGTGAAATAAAATGAAGACATGGAATTTGTATACCAGGTAAATGATGACAAAAATAAGCACATATGGTGCTACTAATATCATATAAAATAGAATTCTATACTGGTATCATTAAACTATAATGACCCATTCAGGAGAATCTTTCAACAATTGTAACAAATGTACTACACTAATGCAAGGTGTTAATAATAGGGGGCAGTATATGAGATATTTTCAGTGTGATTTTTCTATAAACTTTTAACATTTTAAATTATATATATATATATAAATATGTATATATAAAGAGAAAGAAGGTGCCTTGCTGCCCTTCTAGTTTAGAGAGAGGAAAGGACCAAGGCCAATTTCAGCTTTTCATTCTATGCTTATTTGGGCCGGGACGATATCCTACAAAGTGCAGCAGAGATACTAAGGCAGACCAGTTCCTGGGAGAAACAAGATCCCTTTGCAAGCTGACTTTGTCTCAAGGACTTCCTGACGACTTTGCAGTGTCTTCCTTACTCTGCCTGGCAGTCTAGGATGCTTCTATCTGACGTTCTTCTTTCCTTCACTCAGAATTAGACTGGAATCCTAACTGACCACTCACCCAGCCTTCTCCAACCCCCCCTCTATTTCCTATAATAAGGGTATCCCCTTTAACAAAATCTTTGCACATTTAATCCTTTCTTGGTAACTGCTTCCTGGAGGACCTTGTCTGTAGAAGGATGCAGAATAAAGGAATATTTCATATTCATACAAGTACAATCGACCAAGAACATAGACGAACTATGAAATTGTATGTACTTAAGCAAACAGCTTAAATGCGTATAAAACAAAAGCTAATAGCAATACAAGGAGGACTCTAAATATTTATAAGCACTATTGGAGATTTTAATTCAAATTTTTAAAAATCAAGGTAAAATAAATAAAGCAAAAGAGGATTTGAATGACACATAATAAACTTGAGTCTCTCTCTCTATCTGTGAAAGTACTTTATACCAATAAAACAATTTTTGTACAATTGGAAGGGCTATTTAAAAAAAATAACCACATATAAAACTACAAAATCATCTCTCTAAAACTAAACACTAAAAAATAAAGAGAAAGAAAGCAATGATTTCTTCAACACACACAGACCTCAAAAATTGAAATCGGTAACTTGAGATAGCACAAAAGAAATTAAGATATAAAAGAAATAAAATAAGTCTTAAGGGTAAAGGAAATTTATATAAAATTACAAATTAATTAGAAATCAATAATAAAAATCATAGTATAAGGTACAGGAAAAGCTATAATAGGAAGGAAATGTATATACTATAAGTATAAATTAAATTGTCATACAAAAAAAGATTGAATATAAATGAAATGATTTTTTTACCAGACAAACTGAAAGTAATAATGAACAAATATTCTTTTTTGGTATTGTTTTGATATTGGGCTACTGTATTTTAAAAATATTTCTCAATTTGGTTATCCATCCTTCTGTTGATAAACATTTATGTTGACTCCGGTTTGGGGCTATTATGAAGAATGCTGCATGGATGTACTTCTGTGTGTCTTTTGGTGGAAATAGGCCCCCTTTTCCAAAGTTTACCAAAGAATGGAATTTCTGTGACCTACTGTAATCATATACATAGCATCAGTAGATACTGCCTAGGAGTTTTCAGAATGCTTGTACTTGTTCACAGCTTCCCACTCCCCAAAATGGATGACTATTCTGGCTGCTTCACAACCTCATCCACTTTAATACGGGCAGTCTTTAATTTTAGATATTCTGGTGGATGTGTTTTAGGAGCTCTGAGTGGATTTAATTTGTCTTTGCTTGTTCTCTATGATAATATGGAGCAACTTTTTAAATTAGTTACTTAGATAACCTCTTTCACAAAGTGCTTTTTCATATTGTTTGCCCATTTTTTAGGGTTGTTTTTGTTTGTGTTAATGATGAAATGTTTTTATATATTCTGGACACAGAGGCTTTGTCAGATAGAGTACTGAGAAAATCTTCCCCCAGTCTGTGGCTGACCTTTTCATTTTCTTAATGGTGCTTTTGATGTACATAATTTCTAAATTTCAATACAGTCCAATTTATTTCCCTTTTATTTGGTGGTAGTGCTTTAAGTGTTCTGCTTCAGAAAAATGTTGCCAACCCAAAGGGTATGAAAATATTCTTCTCTGTATCCTCCGATATGTGTTGTTATTCCTTTCACTTTTATGTCTATGATCAATCTCAAAATAATTTGTGTTTATAGGGTAAGGTTGGGGTCAAGGTTTATTTTTTCCTTTACAACATCAAGCTGATCCAACATTATTTATGGATTCTTTATTCTGTCCTACTGGTCTATTTGCCTTTATTCAAACTGATGCTACATTGTCAGTAATTACTATAACTTCATAGTTAATTTTGATATCTGGTAGTATATGTATTTTCAAAGTTCTTCTACCCCAACATTGTCTGGCTATCTCAGGTAGTTTGCATCTCCATAAAATTTTAGAATTATCATATTAATTTAAAAATACAGGAAATTTGAGTGGTATTTGCGTATATCTACACATCAATTTGGGTAGAATTGACATAATAAAAATGCCCTGTCTTCCCATGTTTAAATATTGCCTGTATTGCTTGTATTTTCATTTTCTAGATTTCTTTAGTAGTTTGCCTGAGTATTATTTTTCACTTTCTGTAGGAAGGAATTACATATATTTCATAAGATACATCCTTTAGTATTTTGTGTTTTCAAAGCCACTATAAATGATATCCTTTCTTCAAATTTTATTTTTAAATTTTTCTGTTGCTGATACATGAAAATATTTTTTAATTGTGACTTTCATTCTCAGCAACCTTGCTTAGTTCACACTTTCATTTTAAGCATTTCTCAGTAGAATTTTTAGCTTTTCTAGGTACGCAAATATAGTATGGAAACCGATTGCAGCCTGCAGCCTTTCTCTGGGACCCACAAATAAGCCCTTTGTTGGGGACCAGATGTGTTAACCCAGCTTCTAGGATGGAATGAGAATGGGGCCTGACTCCCTTCCCCGTGGTACCTAGACATAACACACCCCACGGCACACAATGGTCCTCCCATGTGTTCTCTCCCCTTTTGGACCTGAATACATACGAATATGCAAAGACTAAGTATGTAAATTTTGTGGCACCTGGTACACCCAAGCTGCTATATCTGTTCATGGTGGGGGTTGGGAGAGAGCAAATCCTTCGGTTTGTGGCACAAGAGGGATATACACATGACATTTTCCTGTGTGGGCCAGTGTACTGAGACCCACTGGTCCCAGTGGATCAAGGCCTAGTACTGAAGCTGACCTTGCTTTGTTTCTTCTCTATGTAAGTAAACATTGCTCCATCCACTGCCCATGTGAATCTTGCCCTGCAGGCAACCATGGCACTTGCAATTCATGGAGTAGATCAAGACCCTAGGACTGCTGTTCCTGGTGGCAGGCCTTGTTATGTTCTTGCTGCCCTCTCTGAAGCAAAGCTCCTTCTCTGAAGGTGATAATTGGTATCATTCTTTCTCACCTATAATTTGGCAAAGCTAGTAAGGTGCCGACAGTTTTTTGCAGCAAGCAGGGTACTGACATATAGTGTCTATGTATAATGAAAGCTTTTATTTCCCTCCTTGAACCCTAGATAACTTATTTTATTTACTCTTTTTCTTCTAGATATTCTAGTACAGCAAATAATAAAAGTAGTGTGATGAGGTAGAACATTCTGTGTAATAATGTATGTTGGCTTTTAGTAAATACTTTGATAAAATGAAGAAATTTCTTTTTTTTCCCCTAGTTTTCAAGGATGGATTGAGATAACTATAATATTTTTCTTTTTAATCACAATGTGTTCTTAATTTGGTAGTTTAAAATAATATACTTTAAAAATAAAAAAATCTCAAGTTCTGGAATTTCTTTATGTTTTCATGGTATTTTATTCTTAATACTTTCTTTGCATAATTATTCTTAATACTAGGATATATGTGTACACATATAGTAGGATATAAACATATTTTACCTTTATTCTTGAGAGAGTTTGACTGTTTTCTTCTAGTGATCTATAAAAACTGATTAACTGTACATTATCAAAATTAAATTCTACCCTTTAAAAACACTTTTAGAGAAATAAAACAACAGGAAGGACAGCCTGAGAGAAAATATTTTCAAAGAATTTTTATTAAAATGTATAATAAAACTCAGCTATAAGTTTGTAAGCAATCTAAAAATTTAGTGGGCAAAAGATTTGAATAGATGCTTCACCAAAGAAGATGCACAGATGGAAAATAAACTCATAAGAAAATGCTCAGTGTTGTCAGTCATTAGGTAAATGCAAATTAAAACCACAATGATAACAGTATACACTAATTAAAATGTCTAAAATTAAAAGGACTAACCATATCCCGAATTGGAGAGGATGAAGAACAATGGTGGGAATGAAAAATGATATGACTATTTTGGGAAATGGTTTGGCAATTTCTTAAAAGACTAAGCATCCTAATGCAATATGACCAACTATTCCATACCTATGTAATACCTAGGAGAAAAGAAAACATATGTTCATAGAAAGTCTTATATGATATGCATATGTTCACAGTGGTTTTATTGTGGTAGCCCAAAACTGGAAATAACCCAGATCAATAGGTTAATGGAGTAACAAATAAAAATAAATGAGGTGGGAAGATTGTGGAGTAGGGAGCGCCAAGACTCAGGCTTTCCACCAAAATAACTATTAAGCATGAAAGAACTGTTGAAAACAGCTATTTTGAAACTCCAGAAGTCAGAAAAACACTGAAAAGCACCCAGAGAAGAGTGGGAGGAAGAGGCTGATACATTATGGTAAAGAACAGTAAATAGCTCTCTCCACACACCAGCTACAGGCACACATACCCCACTTTCATGGCAGGCTGTTGCAGGGCCCAGCCCATGACTAGCTCACTCGTGAGAGAAGAGACTTAAAAATCCTCTTCCTTAAGAATAGGGGTGGGCATGGCCATCACTGATCATGGATTTTGATTAGTGAATTCAGATCACTGGGGGCCCAGCTCTGAGGGCAGCCATTATTCCAACCTGCCCCTGGGCAGTGGCAGTAGCCATTGCTTCAATTGGCTCTGGATGAGGGTGATGATGGTGGACACTTAAAGACATTTTTCTTCCTCAGGGCTGCAGAGAACAGTTAGTTGAAGGGCTGGGCAGGCCAGGAAAGCTCAACTTTGGAGAGCTGTCAGAGAAGCTCTTGGTACCCTTCCTGATCCTCTTCCCAGGGCACAGTGGAGATGGTATATGCCAGCTTCATGGGCCCCTGTCCCTGTTTTGGCTGGGAAAGACTGACTTGGGAAAGTCCTTTCCAGTATGCACTGCTCCAAAAATTTGCCCTTTAAGCAAAAGCAGCTACAGACAATGACAGGACTATAAAAAACTATAGAGGCTGACAGAATAGGACAAAGGCCTACCTGTTTCAAACACCCAGTAGAGGGAGGTCAGTCTCTTGGAAACAGAGGACAACTAAACTCCTGTAAACAAGGAAACTATAAAGCAAATAATAAGCAAAACCACAGGACAAGACAGAGGCCCTGAAAGACATGGAAAACACTCAACACTGCATTCATCTTAGACAGACCCTCCTGATAGGAGGGCTGAAGCTCCAGAAAATTTCTGTTTTATCACCAGCTGGTTATAAAACTAAGAAACAGACATTTCAGGGAATAAATCTGAATTAACATTTTAAAATATTAAATTATATAATATGAAACAAAAGAGTACATGACAAAGAAAGAAACAGGAAATGAAGGCCATCCAATGGAAGAGGATAAAAATCTAGGAAACACCAATGAAGAAGAGAATTTGGACAAACTAAACCTTTAAAAAAATTATCTTAAAACTGTTCAAGGAGGTTGTATTAGTCAGCCAAAGGGGTACTAATGTGAAATACCAAAAATGTGTTGGTCTTTACATAGGGTATTTATTTGGGGTAGAAGTCCACAGATACCAGGCCATAAAGTGTTATGTTTCTTCTCTCACCACAGTCCAATGCCACGTTGTTAGAGCAAGACAGCTGCCAGCGTTTGCCAGGGTTCAGGCTTCTGGGGTTCCTCTCTTCCCAGGGCTGTGTTTCTTCCCGGGGCTGCATTTCTCTCCGGGCTTAGCTCCTGTTTCCTCCACAAAGTCAGCTGTAGACGATCAGGCAAACGGCTTGCTTCTCTTCTCCTGGGGCCTTCTTTCCAACATCAAAGCTGCTTCTCAAAAGACTGCTTCTCAAAACTGTTCTTGCCATGCCTTTTATATTTGATTCCCCACCCACCAAGGGGTAGGACTCAACGCCCTAATCATAACCTAATCATGCCCAGATTAACAGATCAGTTTACAAGCATGATCTACTTATATTTTTGGAATTCATAATTACATCAAATTGGCCAACGGTTACAGAGGTAAAGGAAAGTACCAAGAAAGAACTAAACAATATCAGGAAAACAAAGTATGAACAACATTGAGTCTCAGTAAAGAGATAAATTTTAAAAAGGAGCCATACAGAAGCACTGGATTTGAAGAACACAAAACTGAAATGAAAAATGCCCAGGAGAGTTTCAGGAGCAGACTGGAGCAGGCAGAAGAAGAAATCAGTGAACATGAAGACAAGACAATTGAAATGAATCAGGCTGAGGAACAAAAAGAAAATTTAAAAGCAAAAATAGCCTAAGACACCTCTTGGACAACATCAAGTTCACCAAAAAGCAAATGGGAGTCCCAGAAGGAGAGGAGGGGGAGCCAAGAATTTCATATCCAAGGAGACTTACTTTCAAAAATGAGGGAGAGATTGAGATATTCTCAGATGTACAGAAGCTGAGGGATTTCACCACTAGACCTGCCCTGTAGGCAATGCTAAAGGGATTTCTTCAGACTGAAGGAGAGGACACTAGACAGTAGTTCAAAGTGGCACAGAGAAGTGGAGACTGGTGGTGACTGTAACCTTTTTGGTAGTCATAATTGCCAGTATTATTGTCATATAATGTTTGATATATAACTTTATTTCTTACTTGCTACAGGTGTTAAAATGCAAATGAATAAGAGGTAATGATAAATCTATGTTTTTGGACATACAATGTACAGGAATATGAGTGGTAACAAGTGAAAAATAAATGGTAGAAGGGATAAAGGGGTATGGGAAGAGTATATGTGCATGCTACTGAAGTTAAGTTGGTATCAAAAGAAGTATGATTGTTAAATATTTAGGATGTTAAATTTTAACCCTATAGTAACCACAAAGAAAATTTATAAAATTCATAAAAATATATCCAGATAAAAATAAAAGGTATCCAAGTTGAAAAGGTATAAGTAAAACTTTCCCTATTTGCAGATGTTATTATCTTATATACAAAACATCCTGAAAAATCCACAGCAAAGCTCCTAGAGCTAATAAATGAATTCAGCAAATATGCATTGTTCAAGGTCAATACCCCAAAATAAGTTTTGTTTCTATACTCAATGAACAACTGGAAAAAGAAATCAAGAAAAAATTCCATTCAAAATAGCAACTAAAATAATGAAATATATACGAAAAATCTACCCAAGGATGTAATGGGTTTGTACACAGGAAACTACAAAACATTGCTAAAAGAAATCAAAGAAGATCTAAATAAATGTAAGGATATTCCACGTTCATGGATTAGAAGACAAAATATCATTAAAATGTTAATACTACCCAAAGCAATTTATATATTCAATACAATCTAATAAAAATTCCAACAACCTTCTTTGCAGTAATGGAAAATCCACACATCAAATTTATATGGAAAGGTAAGTGGCCCTTAATAGCTAAAACCAACTTGAAAAAGAAGAATGACGTTGATGGACTCATACTTTCTGATCTTAAAATTCATTAAAAATCTACGGTAATAAAAACAGTATGGTACTAGGACAAGGAGAGATATATAGACCAATGGAATCAAACTGAGAGGTCAGAAATCAACCCTCACATTTATGACCAACTCATATTTGAAAAGGGGGTATAGACCATTCAATTGGGAAAGAATATTCTCTTCAACAAATGGTGCTGGGAAAATGGAATCTCCATTTGAAAAAAAAAGGGGGGGGGCGAACTCTACCTCACACCACATGCAAAAATCAACTCAAAGGGAAGCGGGTGTGGCTCAGTGGATAGAGCCCCCGTTTACCATATGGGAGGCCCGGGTTCGCATCCCGAGGCCTCCTTGTGAGGGCACACCGGCCTGAGCGGTGCGGTGGGCTGATGCAGCAACCTCACAGCAGGAAGCGGGTGTGGCGCAATGGATAGAGCACCTGTTTACCATATGAGAGGCCCCGGGTTTGCTTCCCGGCGCCTTCTTGTGAGGGCAGGCCTGCTCGCCCGGCGCCGTGGGCTGACGCGGCAAGACCTCACAGCAAGGGGGAGATAAGCAGACACGGAGAAGACATGCAGCGAATTGACACAGCAGCACAAGCAGCAAGGGGGGGGATAAATAAAATAAAATAAATAAATCTTTAAAAAAAAAAAAAAAATCAACTCAAAGACCTAAATATAAGAGCTAGAGCTATGAAACACCTAGAAGAAAATATAGGAAACCATCTTCAGAAACTTGGTTAGGCAATGGTTTCTTAGACTTTATACTTAAAGCACAAGCAACAAAAGAAACAATAGATAAATGGGACCTCATCAAAATTAAAAACTTTTCTGCCTTAAAGGACTTTAATATAAAAGACCTACAAAGTGGGAGAAAATATTTGGAAATCACATCTCAGATAAAAGTTTAATATTCAGATTACATCAAGAAATCCTTCAGCTTAACAACAAAAGACAAACAACCCAATTTAAAAATGAGCAATAGATTTGATAGACATCTCTCCAAAGAAGCTATACAAATGGCCAGAAAGCACATGAAAAGATGCTTACCGTCATTAGACATCAGGGAAATGTAAATCAAAACCACTATAAGATACCATTTCCTGCCAATTAGAATGACTACTATTAAAAAACAGAACCCAAATGTTCATCAACTGATCAATGGATAAACAAAATATGGTATATGCATACAATGGAATATTATGCAACCATAAAAAGAATGAAGTTCTGATACATGCAACAGCATGGATGAACCTTGAAGACATCATGTTGAATGAAATAAGCTAGACATAAAAGGATAAATATTGTATGATCTCACTGATATTAATTAATCGGAATAATCAAACTCAGAGTCAGAATCTAGAATATACATTACCAGGACATGGGGTGGGCATAGGGAATGAAAAGTTAAGGCTTAAAACATACAGTGTTCCTATAAGGAATGATGAAAATGTTTTGATAATGGATGGATTCAGAAATATATATCTGAATGTGGTTGTGATGGTTAGGCTAATGTGTCAACTCAGCCAGGTAATTGTGCCCAGTTGCTTGGTCAAGCAAGCATTGGGCTAATTGTAATACAAGGTCATTTTGGACTCTAGTCATTAGTAAGTTTACTGCATAGATAGCTGATTGCATCTACATCAACCGGGAAGATTGCCATCAGCAATGAGTGATGCTTTATTCAATCAGTTGAATGTCTTAAAAGGGGAAGTGATTTTACCATTGAGGGAGAATTCCCCAACTGATCTTTGGACAGCCAACATCTGCCAGAAACTCATCAAGGACCTTCCCTGGACTTTAATCAGAGGCCCTGGTTGGCAGCCTGCTTGTGAAACCTGGACTTGTGCATCCCCACGTGAGAAACTCTTATAAAATTTCACGCTATTGACAGATATCTCCTGTTGATTCTATTTCCCTAAAGAACCCTGACTAATACAGTGGTTAAAAGGGGAATGTTAGGTGGTATATATGGTAACAGAATAAAAACCTATGGAACTACACTACACAGTGAACTTTAAGTTAAACCATGGACTATAGGCAATAGTACAATTATAAAAATGTGCTTTCATCAATTATAATAACCGTGCCATACCAATCTACGGTGTTACTAATACGTGGGAATCCTGTAAACCCGCAACTTCTCTAATAAAGGGGGAAAAAACCAACAACCCTACTGTTGTTGAACAGTATTTTAGCAGATTCATGCAAATTGAAAAATTATATGTAATTTATATATGGTGATATCTTCCAGATCACTTCCAGTAATGAAATTACCATGTAGATATCAGTCTCTAAAATTAACTTTATCCTACTAATTGTACAATTTACCCTGTGGAGAAACATTAATCATCACTCCTAATCCCACTTCTGAGAAAACCATTATAATTGCTTTTGTGTATTATCCTTCCAAAGTTTGTCCATAAGTACTTGCAAGTGTTCAATACAAAAAATAACAGATTATCTGTAATGAGAAACAATGCCTACTATATACCCCCTAACAGATAATTCTTTTAATTGAATTTAAATTCATATGTTGTGGATTCTGGAAAACATTTACAGATTGACTCATTCTGGTAGATCTGAAACCAAGAAATGGCTAATTTCTCCATCTTTCTTAGTTTGCCAAAGATATGCTGATGGCAAAGGACCAGAAATGGGTTGGCTTTTATAAAGGGTATTTATTGGGGAAAAAAACTTAAAGTTCTGAGGCCATGAAATGTACAAATCAAGGCATCAGCAGAGATACTTTCTCAGGATCCTGCCACATGGTGAAGCAAGATGGCAGATGGTATCTGCCAAGGACTCTGCCTTCCCCTCCCGGCTCTGCTCACCATCTTTTGTAACAACCAGACATAGGGCTTGTCTCTTTCCTGCCTCCTCTGTCAGTCTCTGGTTCTCCTCTTTCTTCTCGAGTTCAGCTGTGAGCTATCAGGCATATGGCAGGGCTCATCTCCTGAGTCTTGAGCTGCTCTGTGAGCCCAGCCCCTCAGGGGCCTCTTTCTGTGCCTCTGGGCTCTGCTGGTTCCAGACTCCCGGACCTCTCCTAGCCCTCAGGGCTTCTCTGTTTTCCCGCAGCCCTCTCTCACACATGGCACGATCAATATGGCAGAGCTCCCTTTTCCTGTGTGTACCTATCTCTCTCAGTGTCTCTGTTTATATCAAACCCAGCAAGAGGGCAGAGACTCAACCTAAGTCACACCTCACTTACATAGTACAATCAAAAGAGTCTCACACCCACAGGAATAGATTAGTTCAAAACATAATCTCTTTTGGCGAACATAAAAGAGCTTCAAACTGTCACACCCTCTCTTTCTCTACCCTCATTTTTTCTGAGAACTAATTTTCTGCTATGGTATTTAGCAGGAGAAAGTGAGTCTGGAAAGATTATTGGCTTCATTAAAGAGCTGGGAAATTGTATTTTCAGAACTTTCTGCTTGAAGTCTAGTGTATGATAAGTTTATATGATCTAATAAATTCTTCAAGATTTAAAATGTGGAACGTATTAGAGGATTGGAGATAAGACCATTTTCAGAGGTCAAGGTTACAATAAGAGACTGAAGAAACTCCAACTCTACCCAAGCATTGCAATGAGATTCCTTTGGCAAAAATTGAAAAGAATAATAAATCAAGATTTTAATTTATGTGATTTCTTATTGCAAATGCATGGACTTTTATTTCTTTAACCTACACAAAGAGAAGGTAATTTATTTTTTCAATTTTAATTTCTCCATAGGTTCCTAATATAGTTAGTGGGTGCAATTATTTCAATTTTAGCACTGCCAATCTTAAAATATTTGTAGACTATTTATGCTGTTCATTGTAAAACTAGTAATTGGGACTAATGCAAGGTAGAAGACAGAATAGAAAATACATTTTATTTTAAAGGACCAGTATAGCTTTGATCCATGTCACAGTTTAAAAAGGACAAAATAAAAACTGCCTTCCAATGGTTCCCAAAAGATATACAAATCAGCAATAGTTGATAATAGCAGAGTAGGATTATAAATATCGAAGTACAATTGCTGATTTCTCCTCCTTAGAAAAAGAAGCTACATATTTGATTACCTATAAACTTAATCAATAAGCCCAGAAGAGTAAGCAATAGTGTCTGAACTTTAGATTTACTTAGTAAGCATGTAAAACAGAGACGGTGAGCCTACTCCCAGAGATTCTGAATTAATTAGAATGGTAGATTGAATCATGTCCCCCAGAAAGACATGTTCAAGTCTTAACCCCAGGTCCTATGGGTGTGAACTTGTTAGTAAATGGGCTCTCCAAAGATAATATTAAGGTAAGGACAAACTGAAGCAGGATGGGCCTTAATCCAGTATGACTGAAGTCCTTATAAGCAAAGGTATTTAGCATAAGGAAGTAGAACAGGAGGAGACAAAAAGAAGCATATCACAATGTGACAGAGGCAGAGACTGATTATGAGTAAGCCACCACTAGAACACTAGACATTGGAGAAAGTATGGCCTACTGATACATTAATATTGGACACCTAACCTCCAAAACTGTGAAAAACAAAAAGTCCTGTTTTTTAACACAACCAATTGTGGTATGCTGTAATAGCAGCCTTGGCAAACCAAGATAATTGGCCAGTGGCATAACAATTCAGGGGCTTCTAGTGAGTTGTCAGATTTGAGGACCACTGGGTTAAGAAAGAAAACAGGGGAGTGTCAAAAGGAATTGCATTCATTTGACCTAAATGGTTTTTTTTTCCTTTACTTCCACTTGTTTTTTGTTGTTGTTGTTTTGTTTTTCTACAATTCTCTAATGCCATATTCCCCCCTTTCCAAGGAAAAGGTGTGACATATGATGATGGAGCTAAGATTAAGTAATAAGGAAATTGTGATGCAGCCCTTTCTGCCTTTAAGAATGCACAAGTTATTTAATAGTCTAAGTAGAAAATTACCAGGGTACCAGAGAAGTCATAGACACTCTCAGTGGCCATCTACTGGCTCTCGCCTACCACTCTCACTCCTTTTCCCATTTGCTTGTCTGCATGAAAGTGTTCAGTATGTTTGCCTTTCACAAGGAACCATAAGTGGGCCTGGTAAGATGTTATATCTCAACTGTGTATAAACAAGCTACCTAGAAATGGAGTGGTCTAATTCGACCTTGAACTCAAAACCTGAAACAAGCAGCACCAGATGCTTGCCAAGGTAGAAACTCTGCACAAAAGTTGCTTGATACATGCTTTTTGCTCAGTCATTGAGCCTCTCTCCATGGTGTGTATAAAAACTCAATATTTGTGTAGAACAGGTGTCCCTCATCTCTGACATGTAGCCACCATCCACCAACCCTGACCACAGTAGTTGACCCCCCCGGGAGACTGGCCACAATAAGATCTTTGTCCCTACTCTTTTGGACTCTTTGCACTATGTAAGTAATAAAGTGGTCTCTCGCTGAGCATCTCTGTTGTGCCTGAGCCTGTGTTGTCACGATATACCATGTAGCAACTTGCTCCACACAGGGCAAGCCTTATTCCTGAAAGGTTTCTATGTAGGGAGAAAAGAAGAAAAAATTGGAGACTACAGATCTGAGATATGCATCAAAGTGATAGTAGATCCATTTCACCATGGATCCTGTAGTTAATACTGTGGTGTACCACTCAGATACACCCTTCAGGACTAAAAGTGCTGCCTGCTAATGGGTCACAGCTGAATCCCTCTGAAAGTCTTGTCTTTAGGTAAAAGGAGTTGCTTGCCCAAAGTTGTCTTCCTATCCATGAATGACCTGCTTTCAATCAGAGGTCAATACAAGGGTACAAAGCATCCCTTCTTCCTGTCTTGACTCAATGTATGACATCTTTGAGATTGACCCCAGTTTTAGATTACCCCATGAAACTGGCTGAGAGTTTTGTCTCAACTTCATTGCAGGTCAACTTTTCCTTCTGCTTAGTCCTGCTTCCTTTACCCCCTTAAAGGTTTTATTCCCTCATGCCTTCCCCAATATTCCTCAGCTTCAGTTTTATGTGGAACCAGACTACTGATAGATTTTAATGGTGCTACTAGCATGTCTGCCCACAAGAGGATGGTATTGGAAAGGATGGAATTGTGGGGGACAAATGCACTTCTCCATATGAATTTTCTTTAAACAGAAATTACACTTCCATCATGCAATACCTGTGCATTGTGTGTGCATGCATATGTGTGTGTCTACATCTCTTTCACTGCATGTCATTAGCTTTGTGAGACTTTGGACAATTTACTTAACCTCTTTTTATAATGATCTCCTCTTTTATTTAATGATAATAATAGTAACCTATTAGGCTTCTTGTAAAGATTAGTGAATAAATACTTTCAAATGATTGAATTCTACACATTGAGCCATAAAATATGGGTACTTAAATTATGATAGCTCTCCCATGTTACCTCAAATATTTCATAAATCCATCTAATTCTCTCCACCACCACTGCCACTATCCTCATATAAGCTGCTATTATATCTTTTCTATAATAATATAATGCCATAATAATCTATTTCTAGAATCCACTCCCCTTATTATTCATGCTCCACTTATTTTTCAGAGTGATTTTTTAAAAAGCATAAAACTAAATACATAATAATGTTATTAAAATTTTAATTGATTTTCTTAATTTCCAGAAGAAAGGCCACACTCCTTAAGATTATTAACAAATATCCTGTGAGACCTGACCCATGCCTTTCTTTCCTGTCTGCTCTTGTAAACCCCTTCCTCTTTATTCTCTGTGTTATAACCACAAAGGTCTTCTCTCAAATTCCCCAAGATAGCAAACACTTTTCATCTAAGGGCTTTAACAGACATTGTTTTTGCTGTGTAAAGTGCTCTTCCCACCTTCTCACAAGTTAATGCCTAACTGTCCTCCTTCAGATCACAGAAAAATATAATGTTGTCATGGAAGCACTCTTCACTCTTCCAGACCAGGTCAGAGCCAACTGTTGTCAATTTCTCTTTGCATTCAAAATTTCTCTTTCTTAGAATTTATCCCAGTTTGTCATTGTTAATTTACTCTCATGATTATTTGAGATTTCCCCCACTACAACCAGAGTAGAAATTCCATAAGGGCAGGGACCATTAGGTCCACATCCTCTGGCAGATTGCCTAGGATGATAGTCCCTCAAAAACTGGTTAAATGAATAGATGGTTGGATGAATGGTTGGACAGATGTGACAAAAGGAAGTTCTCCCAGTGACTGTAAATAAG
The DNA here is from genome assembly GCA_029593785.1 of Cabassous unicinctus. Classification (NCBI taxonomy): domain Eukaryota; kingdom Metazoa; phylum Chordata; class Mammalia; order Cingulata; family Chlamyphoridae; genus Cabassous; species Cabassous unicinctus. Next base: position 23,284 of record JAQZBX010003315.1, read on the forward strand.
TGATTTGATAGATTCAAACCACTGCTTTATTTGATTCATTGCTTCTAAAGAGCCTACAAATTGGAACATTGTTGAGTTGATATTAGGCTATAAAATTATCTTCTCACACATCTGTATGGAGTTTCATCTTATTACAAGCCATTAATTATATTTGTCTAATATTTATAATGTCACATACATACCAGACATTGTTACAGATAATGAGAAAACATCAGTGCAGAAAGCAGCTAAGAGTCATGCTTTCATATAGTTTACGTGTCAATAGAGTTCTCAGAAAACAAACAAAAAAAAAGAGAAGTAAGAGAAAGTGCTAAATGCCCTAACAAAGATAAAAACAGGGCAATATGTTAGAATAAGTCAGAGTAGCAACTTTTGATTGAGAAGACAGATTGGAAAGCTTTTCAAAGCAGGAGGATTTTAAACTGAGTTTGAAAGGCAAAGGAAGCGTGGTAGGCCAACTCCAGTTATCCCTGCCTACCTGGCATTCATATCCTTGTGTAACAACCTCTCCCCTTGAGGGTGAGCGGTACATAGTGATTTACTTCTAGCTAACAGAATATTGCAAAGATGATGGGATTTCACTTCTGTGATTGACTTACAAAAATTTGTGACTTCAAACTTACTAAAAGATTCTCTATTGCCTTCTCAGCTTATATTCTTTGATGAAGCAAGCTGCCATGTTACAGAGGCCAATGAGGCAATAAATTGTGGACCATCTCCAGCCAACAACTAGCAAGGAATCGAGATTCTAAGCCCAACAGCCTACAAGTAATTGAATCCTGACAATAACCATGTGAGGCTGGAAGCAGAACCCCTTCCCCAATGGAGCCTTTAGATGAAACCCCACCCCTGGAAGATATCTTGATTGTATCCTTGTGAGATACCCAACTAAGCTGTGCCAGTATTCCCAACCCACAGAAACTGTGATAAAATCAATGCATGGTGTTCCAAGCTGCTACATTTTTGGGAAGATTGTTATGCAGCAATAGATTACTACATGGAGTTAGCTAAGAAATATCTGGGAGAAAAGATGCACAAACAGAGAATACACTACTGTTAAAAAATATATTAAAAAGTTCTGATGACGGTTTGCTGCTATGGGAACTGCACAACAGCTAGTGTGGTTGAGGTGTAGTGGGTGAGAGTGAACACAATAAAATGCAGTCAGAGAAATAGACAGGGACAGGTCAAATAGGATTTTGTAAGCCAAGATAAAAGGTTTAGATTAATGTAAAGTGCACTGAGAATCACTTAGAAGATTTTACCTAGGTGAGTGATGTAATCTAATTTGCCTCTCAAAAAACTGCTTTGGCTGATATGTGGAGATGAATGGTAGAGAAAGACTCTTTAGAGCCTATTGAGAATAGTCCAAAAAAGAGTTGCTTGTGAATTGGATAGGGTGTTTTAGTTGAATTGGGGGAAGTTTGAATATGTTTCAGGTGGAATCATGTTAACAATTGCTGAAATGAAGACTCCTGGAACAAGCAGATCAGGAGATAAATAAGAAAACTGCATAGTTTTTATACAATAACTATTTCTGATGTAAAATTTATGCTCTTTATTATTAAAAATGCTATTAAGGATTTAGTTCACTTGTTTGGTTATTTAACAATTCTCAAAAGTTTATTCAGAGTTCTGGGAAAATGGCATCAGAGTACGTAGTCAGGGCTCAACTTTCTCCCAAAAACACTGCAGAAACAGTTAAAAGCTGTCTGAGGGACATGAGAGTCAGGAAGGGCTCTCATCCCCCACCCTCAAAACATTAAGGCCGGATAAAACTCCTGGTTCACTGCAGCCAACTGAGAGGGGAACAGATGTCTTCCTCCCTTTCAGTTATTACAAGGGGACAAGGAGGGTGCTTTGGAGGGCTTCTCTTCATTGATGCAGCCAGCAGAGCCCCTTTTAAATCTTGGCTCTGGCCAGAATAGAAACACAGGAGAGCAGAGGTTGAAAGAAAGACCTCCATGAAAATGTTTTTTCAGACAAGCACCATCTGCTGGCTAGTCAGGAAATTGCAAGGAGAAAAACTGCTTTTAGGTCTCTATTTTAGCCCCACTTCTGGGAGAAAATCTGCGCCCCATTAGTGATTACCTGGTCTGACTTTGATAACTTGTGCTGGGCAATTTTAAAGACTTAAAATAAGTTAAACCAAAAATCAGAGAATAGCTGTGGAAAAAAAAAAAACTAGGCAGGGGAGAGAAATTGACCATCAGAGTAAATTCACCAATGTATTCAGATGCCTAGACATTAGCAAAAAATTACAGGCCATACTATGAAACAGGAATAGATGGGCCACCCAAAGGAACAAACTAAAAATCCTGTTGAGTTACAGGATTTAAGGCAACTAATCAATGATAATCACACAAATCTCCTAAATCAATTCAAAGAATTGATATGACTAAAGAGAAAATGGATACTAAGAAGACCCTGGGTGTGCATAAAGAACAATTTGAAAGCTTAATGGAAATGAAAGACACAATGGATTAGATTAAAAATACATTAGAGGCACATAAAAGCAGATTGAGTTGCTCAAAGACAGAATTAGTGATTTTGAGGACAGAACATCTGACCTGGAAAAGACAGGAAACAGAACAAGAAAAGAATGGAGAAATAGAACTGGGTATCAGAGAACTGAAACAATGTGAAACACAAACATGCATTATCGGTATCCAAGAAGAAGAGAATAGAAAAGGAGCAGAAAGAATGTTTGAGGGGATAATGACCAAAAGCCTCCCAAACCTTATGAAAGACATAAATATCAATAACCAAGAAGGACAATGTACCCCAAACAGAATAAATCTGAATAGACCTACCCTGAGATATCTACTATTCAGAATGGCAAATATCAGAAATAAAGAGAGGATTCTAAAAGCAGCAAGAGAAAAGCAAAGCATTACATACCAGGGGACCTCAATAAAATTAAGTGCCAACCTCTCATCAGAAACCATGGAGGCAAGAAGAAAGTGGTATGATTTATTTAAGGTATTGAAAGAGTAAAACTGCCAATCAATGTGCATTGTCTTTAGTTTGGGAACCCATTAAATTTATTTACATTATTCCTTATGGAAAAAATTTCTTTGGTACTCATTTTTGGTACTTGTCACACCTCCCAGAACCAATTAATAATGAGTACCTAGGTACTACTATATTACAAAAACATAAAACTATAAGTGTTGGAGAGGATGTGGAGAGACAGGAACACATATTCACTATTGGTGGGAATGTAGAATGGTACAGACACTGTGGAGGACTGTTTGGCAATTCCTAAGGAATTTGAATATAGACTTACCATGTGATCTGGCAATACCACTACTAGGTATAAACCCAGAAGAACAGAGAGCAGTGACACGAACAGATATCTGCACACCAATGTTCATAGCAGCATTATTCATGATTACCAAGAGATGGAAACAACCCAGGTGTCCATCAACCAATGAATTGAGAAACAAATTTGGTATATACACACCATGGAATATTATGCAGCTGTAAGAAGAAATGAAGTTGTGAAGCATATGACAACATGGATGAACCTGGAAGACATTATTTTGAATGAAGCAAGCCAGACACAAAAGGACAAATACTGTATGATTGCACTATTATGAACTAAATAGTAATTAGAATATAGGTCACCAGAAAAACTGAATGAGGGTGGAGAACGGAACGCTGAGGATTAATCTGTGCAGAATTGGTAAAAAGGTTGTTAATAAATCTTTGGAAATGCATAGAAATGGTGAAAGCAAATCACAGTGTTTGTAACTATATGGGTATGACAGTGTTTGAAAGGGAAAGTCTAAAGACATATATATTACTGGAAGGAAAGCTAAAAGATGTAATATGGGACTGTAAAAGATAGTGAAACCTCATGTGAAATACAGATATGGGTAATATTGCATATATAAGATTGTTTTTACAAAATATAAATACAAGCAAACTAGAGAGATGAAAAGAATTTAGCAGCTATATACGGCAGGGAAAGCATAAAGAGATTGAGAGGTGATAACATTTATTGTTTGTTTGTTTTTGTTTATTATTATTATTGGAATAATGAAAATGCATTATTATTATTGGAATAATGAAAATGCTCTAATAATGATTGAAGTGATGAAAGCACAATTATGTGAGTATAACAAATACCATTGATTGTACACTTTGGATGGATTCATGCTTTATTAATAGTATCAATAAAATTAATTTGTCATAAAAACTTATTCAAAGCCTTTAGTTAATAAATTACTAACTTTAATGCACAAATTTGAATTAATTAGCCTTTTTATCATCAGTATCATCATCATTGTCAGCAACAACAAAAAGTCACATAAATCTTGGTCATAATGAATTAAGAATTAATTCAGAAGAATTAAGAATTAAGTTGGAAGTTGGGAGCAATACACAGTATTTTGGACAAAATTGATTGACTTAAAAAATAATACTGGAGAAGGCAGTTTTTAGTTTTCTTAGTATTTAAAAATATTTAAATATAAAAACTCAACTGCAATCTTCATTTTATCAGAATTTCGCTTGGCTAGATGATTTTCTTTTATTTGCCTCATTAGTGAGCTGACACAATGTGCATAGAGTAATTATGCAAGTGTATAAATATAGTGAGGGCTGTTATCCTCAGTAACACTACAAGGATATGAAAAATCATTTCCCAACTAAAAAACTAGCTGGGTCAATGTCCAATTTGTGCTTAAGATAAAAAATAAGCAAGCAATCTCTAATTTATAAAACCAAAATCCCTTCCAGATCCCTAGGTTTCTCTAAATGTCATTGATGGATTAGCTTTGGCAAAGTAATTGCGAAAGCTGACCATCATTTTATATTTAGACTATGTGGATTAAAGTGAGATCAAATAGGTAGAGGAGGAAATGATCACAATTAAGCAGTGATGCTTACATTTATTTTAATTAACTCCTCTTTCTACTTTCTAGCCTTGAGAGCTTTCCAGATAAATTTCATGACTGAACCTCTTATTCAACAGCTGAGTACATCCATCTCTATTTCTTCTCCACTTGGATTCACTCTCCCGTCCTTCAGACAATTAACTGCTCTCACTTACAAAAAGAAATGTTGAACATGCTTCTTTTAAAGATTCATTTCTGAGAATTAGAACAATGGAGTCATGAGTAAAGTATGAGTAGGCCCTTAGATTTCCAAATAAAACCTTGAAAGTATGACAAAGTATTTAAGATAAACCTGTGACAGCTTTCTGCATAATAATGTAAAGTAAAATTGTGAATTTTTCAGAAACCTCACAAAACGTATACTATATTCTGTTGTATTCTGCTGAAAGGAGAGCAAAGAAAGAGAATTAGGGTTATATAAGTGGCAATGGTGTACGGCTGGCTTTCATGCTGGTTCTTTAACTGTAACAAGTGTGCAGCTATGTAAAAAGAACCCAAGTTAGCCCTGGTGCATTATTTTCCAAGAAACCAGAAACTAAACAAATTTGAATTTCCACAATATATACAATAAATAAATGCAAAGATAACTTTCAAAAATGACTATTTCTATAAGGTATATAATTTTTAACGTACACACTACAATTTTCTTCTGCAAAATTGACTTCTTGTGACAGAGGGGACAGAAGGGGAGGAGAGGGGAGGGGAGGATGGAGGAAGAAAAGAAACGTATTTAGATGTGACTAATTGCAAGTATGTAAAACTGGCTAGAGAGTTTTACAATAGGAGTTCCATATTAAAATTGGTAACAATGATTCTGGTTCTATACAAATCACTGTTTAATAAATACCCAGGAACTTTTTAAACTAAATTCTGTTCTAATATTTTGGAGGTCAGAGTTAAAATTTAAATGACCTTGATGATTTAAAAAAATACTATGGAAAACATTTTAATTTATTGAAGCCTGTCAGTACCAAGATATTAGGCAATATTGGCAACAAAGTAAAAACATAATGACAAAAACTGAATACCAAAGTTGAGCCAAAATTAAAAATTGATCATCAATGCAAGAATAATCAAATTGTAGATTCCAAGGCAGCACGGACAGAAACATATAAGGGGATATGACAGGCATAGAGTGTGAAAAAAAGCATAGAGTTTGAATACAACCCTGGGTAAGTCATTGGTTCTCCGTTTATTTTTGCAGTGTTTGATAGGTTATTTATCCATTCCAGGGATACATTGCAAATCATGTAGAAGAGGTAACAAAAAAGCACTCCACACACACACACACAAAATGCTTAAGCAAATAATGACTAATCTATTTTCCTCTTTTCTATGAATCGTAGCTGAATTTTTTTTCTTTTCGTAAATATATTTTACCATACACACAAACAAATAATTAAAGATGGCTAAGAAATGTAAATTATTCATAAAGTATAACTAAAATGCTTAAAGGGAAAAATTAAGAAATGATTTTAATTAATTATTTTGAATATGCACTCCAGAAGAAAAACCTTGGAATGTGCATCATAATTGACTTGAAGGAAATTAAATATTTTAATGAAGAAAAGAAAATCATATCTGTGAAGGATCCAAACGGAGGTTTATTGTCAAATTAAAACAACAGATTTTTTTTAAAATCACAAAAACATGCTTGAATTGTTAGATATTGGATACTGAGGAGTTACTTTTATAAAATAGTAGAAATGCATTTGTCCAAGAAATGCTAATAATTTTTTCTGTCTAGAGTCATGGAATGGACAGACCATCTGCAACCATCTCTAGAGTCTCCTTCGCCATCTATGGCTAGAAAGGGGGGTCCACAATGTCAAAAGTATTAATTTTGTCCCCACATGTTCAAAGATCTCTTCTCCATCCCCAACCCATTTTTAAAAAGTGACTATTTTGGCAGTTCTTCATGTCCTTCTGGTGGGAGAACTTTAGCTAAATCAATTCCAGTTTGCAGGTCTGGCTGGCTGAGTCAATTTGGGCTGAATAATTCATATGCAAGGGATAAATCTGAGCCAATAATTTCATCATCATAGATTTAAGGTATCATACTGAAAGGCCTGTAGATTAAAGAAATTAAGTGATATTTAAAAATATAATCGCTTAAAAGGAAATACAACATAGAAAGAAATGATATTGCATAATTTTTTGAAACTATTCAAATTCTTACTAAACTTAATAGTCTCATAGAATTATAAAAGTTATTGCAAAGACTGAACATTCTGAGGAATCATTAAAGCACAGAGCTGGAAAGAATCTTGAGACAGTATTTGATCGAGACGTATAACCCGTAGATCCTGAATATTGATGATAATTCACTTATTTAGAAGAGGAATTATATATACTTCTAAGTTTAACACTTACCTTTATTTAAGCAAAATTTACAGAAATAAGCACAAGTGTATGTGTTTATGTTTTTAAAATTATTCACATTATACATTTTTCAGCATAATTGTCCAACCACTCTGACTGTTGGCACTGGAAACAACATAATTTGAGAAGAATTCTCATTCTCCATAGAACCTAATTTCTATGGGTCAAAAAATGTGTCTTTTCCTACTTACAGAATATAAAAATTCCTATGTGTGTAGAGTACTTTTTAAAAATATTTTAAGTCCTTTCTACTTAATGAAAATGATTCCCTCAGAATGAGGTCTTATGTTAAAACTAATAATAGCTTATATTTATTAAGTATTATTGTGTGCCAAAAACTTTACATAAATTATTTCTAATTTTTAGAATTTTGTGAGGTACATAGGAAAAATGGAAGCCATAGAGAGGTTAAGTAATATTCTTAAATTATTAAGTAATATTCACACAGCAGTTAAGAATATTTAGTATAAAAGCAAAGTTTATCTAACAGCAAAGCCTGTCTTCTATACTCATATCCTCTAGAAATCTCAATGGGGAAAAGTGTAGGAGAAGGAGGGGGTGAGGTAGACAGGAATCCCCTATTTTTTTACATAACATTATGAAAGCTAAAGCTTCTTTAAAAATATTAATAATTTTTTTAAAAGTGGAAAAAAAGAAAAGGGAAAATGTATTTTCTTTATGCAAGATTTTTCATATTCCTTTTTATTCTTTAAGCCTAACAAGAGGTCTGAAAAGTTAGGTCTGAAAAGTTAGTATTAGTTTCTCCACAGTTTAAGTTATCTACCTAGAGTTAAATGAAAATGTAAGAGAGAAGAGTTGGAACTTTATTCAAGTTTGTGGAGTCCAAAAATAAGCACTTTCAATGTACCACAATTTCCCATAAAACTTATGTTAAAAGTGGTTCCAGAGACTTCCAGTTTCACCTCTCTCCCTCCATCCCTCCCCCTTCCTTCCATTCTTCCTCCCTCCCTCTTTTTTTATATTTTTGTAAAACATTATATCCATGCTCTCATGCAGTTTGATTTCAGAATACTTATTACCATTAGGTATCTAATGGGCCAATGACATAGGAAGTCACATTAGAAGTGTAACCACTTAAAAAGTTAGAAAAGGAAGTAAAAATAGTTAGTCAATAGAAGATTTAAAATTTGCTCAAACTTAAAGAAGGCAGAACCAAAGAACAGAAGCAATAAAGAAAAAATGGAATAGAAAAAGAGCTAGAAAATGGTAGACTTTAATTCAACCATATCAATAATCACTTTAAATATGAATGGTCTAGACACGAGAGTTAAAAGACATTATATATTATTCTGTGGAAACGCATATTCTCATGTAAGACATGATATCACAGATATTCCAAAATTTGGTGGAGATTTAAACCAAAATATGGGTTACAGAATGAGTGTGCACTTCCAAATGTCTTAGTTCTAAGCATACTCCTTGTATTTATTTTTTAGCTACACACCACTTTTACTACTTTGTGGTGATATAAATGAATGAAATGCAGTGTCTAAATTGTCATATAATTCTACCTATGTAAAATATCTCTCAAATCTATTCTGTACACTGCTTCTGATATATTTGTTAAAATAATAATCATCCCTTCAAAATACATACTTTGCCAAAAATTAAACATAAACATCTCAGTCCGGCTTGTAAATCTATCCATATTTTGATTCTTCCCTACAATTCAATTTTTATTTCCTATTAATCTGTTTAATTCACTCACATTTCAACCATATGGGACAACTTAAAGCTCCACAAGTAAATCTGGTTCACATCATCCTTATGTTCTTTCATTTGTCCATCCATCAAGCGTTTATTGAGTTTGACTCATGCATAAGCCGCTGTGTCCATACTGCACTGTTTTCTGCTCCCTAAAGATGTTGTAATCTAGTAAAGATTTATTCAAGTGTACCAACGAGAAAGTGAATCTGACCAGTTTAACCCAACAAGGGATTTTTTTGGTAGGATGTCAGATTGAACTGAGACTTTATGCCAAGGTTTAGGGAATAAGCAGGATCCAAGCAAACTTTGAAAGACAAGGTAGCAGGAACCATGGCATAGGATGATTTTTGGTCCATCTGCTACTGCTATGACAGAGATAAAAATAACTTCTAACCTTCTCTGTGTTTTTTTCTAATACTTCCTTAAGTTTCAAAGTCCTGAGAGAGAGACTCTGACTGATCAATACATGTTCAATATTGCAATTTCACAATTCTACTCTACTACCCAAAGAACCTCTCTTCATACAAGTTATGATGTAATTTATTATTCCTTATCTTTTAAAATTATGCATACACTGCAACCTGCTGTCACCTATTTTTCAAAGTTTAGAATGTTGGAAGTTATCATCTCAACCATATATATTGCACATAAATCCTTGGTTTACTTCTTCTGATTGCTAACTTTATATATTATGTATAAATTAGATTAGTAGACATTTCATTTTAGTTATTTCCAAGTTATGTTAGATGTATGTTATTATCATGCCCATGAAGATCTCTAACAACAACCAAAAAAAACGGAAGCAAAAAAAATCTAAAACTTCAATGGATGCATTCATCCAGTAAAATGTTATTCCAGATGGTATATTTATTTACATGATATAATGATATTTTTAAAGACAAGATGGAAAATACAAATGCAGCACAATTATAAGTTTATGAATGAAAGTACATATATGCCTAAAATGATGAAAAGTAAATATACCAAAGTAGTAAGCATATTTATACCTAGGTGGAAAGAGAGTAGAGGCATTTATTTTTCTTTATGGTGCTTCACTGCCTCTCAATTTGTATAGGATATTATTCATGAATAATTGGAAATGTATACTTTTGTGTAAAGACTCATAGCATAATGAAGAATTTGGGGATTTCTAGAGTGGGAGGAAGACGTGAAGGAGCTAAAAATCACGTTTAAAGATGAAAGTTTATATTAATTAATATTTCAAATTTATCTCAAGTATCACAAATAACTTTAGTAACACCAATTTCCTAACTTACAAACTTTTAGCAGTCCTCCTACAATTCTAATATCTCAGAGAACTTGATTAACCAGTGGTTCTGTTTCTTACTTGACTGGAATAAAATTTAATTTCCTTTAAGCCATTTATTTTCAATAAAATTCTCCAATTTTAATTGGATGGTTTAAGGAACTCTGGCAAATGTAGGTTCATGTGTACTTCTCTATTTCCCAAAAAAGCTCTCCTGTGACTTATTATAGTCAATCCCCAGGTAACCACTGTTCTTTCTGTGCTTGCATTTCAGTATTGCCTCTTCTAGGATTTAATATGGAATCATATTAAACCCTTTATTATATAAAGAATTCATACAATATGCACGGTTTTGGGTTTGGCTTCTTTAGCTCAGAATAATATTTTTGAGATTCCTCTTTTGTTGTATGCATCAGTAGTTTGTTCCTTTTTATTGCTGAGTAGCATTCTCTTTTTTAGATATACCAAAATGTGTTCATGAATTCACTTGTTGATAAAAATTTAAATTGTGACACATATAAAGGTAGTGCAAGTACTCCAACTTTGTTCTTATTTTCCTCATTATTTTGTCTATTATAGGTCCATTGCATTTCCCTATAAATATTGTATCAGCTTGCCAATTTCAACAAAAAATCATTTGCTACTTTGCTTGGTATTATATTGAATCTAAGGATCAATTTGAGGAGAATTGTTATCTTGAAATTATTGAATCACTGAATTTTATGTACATGATATCACTCTCCACTATTTTGTTTCTCTTTAATTTCTCTTTGAAAAGTTTCCTAGTATTCATTGTACTTGTATTTCACATATTTTGTTAAGTGCATTCCTATATAGTTAATATTTTCATGTTATTTCTAATGATATTGTTTTTATTTCATTATCCAATTTTGTATTTCTAATATACATAACTACAAATGATTTATATATATATTGAACTTTTATCCTTTTTCTTGCTAAATTAATTTATTAATTCTGATAGACTTTTTGTAGATTCCTTAGGATTTTCTACATACAAAATAATATTTTCTGTGAATAAAGAAGTTATATTATTCCTTTAAATTCTGTTAGGTTTTAATGCTTTTTTATTCACTTTTTTTCACTAACTAGGACTTCCAATATAACGTCAGACAGAATTTGTAAGAGTGGACATCCAGAAGGCATACTTTGCTCACCAACCCTAGAGGTCTGCACTTTAATCTCCTATAGAGGGTACTGGTGGACATCTCTAGCACACTACTCTTCTTCCCATGTAACAGCTAACTGCTTTTGTTTCTCTTTCCTATATATATCCTATATTAATAACACATACGGCATGTCAGGAACTGTATTGCTTTCTTCCAATAAAGATAACACGTTTAGCACAATGGCTGTGATTGAATCCACCACTTGCTAAGATTATGAGATTCAGTGTCATTAGAAATGATTCATCTGACTTTTTGGAGGGGTCAAAATTGTGAATTCAGAGGGATTAGCATCTACCACCCTTTCTTTCAGTCTTTGAGGACAGATTAATATCTGCAATTCTACTTGGTGTGTAGTATTTCTTCTGGTTTACTTTCTTGGCCAGGTGTGGGTGGTTTCAAAGCCTTCCAAGGAAACTGCTACAAATGGCTTTTATTTTAAGTCAAGGGAATCAATGTGAAGGTTTTGCCAGTTGCTAAGTAAAAATACATACTCAAGATCAGGAAAATATCCAGAGATTGGAGCTGTGGAACCATTGGACTTGGACTAGAACACCATTTAGCACCTGTCTTCCATAAGGCCCAACTTTAAATAGAGGGCTTTGATTGCCTTTAGGCTTCACGGATGTCAGTGTTGGCAAGGATGCTGTTACAGTTGGGCAGTTTGATGTAATTATGAATCCCAAAAATATAATTGGATCATGCTTGTAAACTGATCTGTTAATCTGGGCATGATTAAGTTATGATTAGGGCGTTGACAGGGCCACCTCAGTAGGGCGTTGAGCCCCATCCCTTGGTGGGTGGGGAATCAAATATAAAAGGCAAGGCAAAGAACAGAGTTGAAGCAGTTTTTGAGAAGCAGTTTTGATGTTGGAAAGAAGGCCCCAGGAGAAGAGAAGCAAGCCGTTAGCCTGATCGTCTGCAGCTGACCTTGGGGAGGAAACGGGAGCTAAGCCAGGAGAGAAACGCAGCCCCAGGAAGAGAGGAACCCCAGAAGCCTGAACCCTGGCAAACGCCAGCAGCTGTCTTGCTCTAACACGTGGCAATGGACTGTGGTGACAGAAAAAACTTAACGCTTTATGGCCTGGTAACTGTGAACTTCTACCCCAAATAAATACCCTTTATAAAGACCAACCCATTTTTGGTATTTCACATTAGCACCCCTTTGGCTGACTAATACAGAATTTGGTACCAGAAGTGGGGTAGTGCTTTTGCATATACCAAAATGTTGGAATGATTTTATAAATGGGTAAGGGGTATTTTTTGGAGGAATTGTGAAATGCTTGGTGGAAAAGGCCTAGATCACTTTGAAGAAACTCTTGATAGCAATATGGATGCTAAAAGACTTTGATGCCTTAGAAGTAAATGATAAAACTAATATTGGAAACTGGAGGACAGGCGATCTGTGTTTTAAAGTTACAGAGAACTTAGCAAGATTAACTCCTGGTGTTATATGGAAGACAGAATTTGAAAATGGCGAACCGGAGCATATAGCTGAAGAACTTTCCAAGGTAAACTCAGAGAATGTGGCTTGGCTTCTCCTTGCAGCTTAAAGCAAAATAATAAATGAACGAAATACACTGAGGAATGAAGTTTTGGGCACAAAGAAAACAAAAACTGATTCTGGAACTTCCAAGTTTTTGGAAGTCAAATTCCCAGATGAAAATGCCCCATTTGAAGACTTTACTAAATCTCAAACTGATAACTCAAAATTAAAGATGCAGTTATTTCAGAAAGACTTGTGGAAAGTCTTACTGTCTGATGGCTTGGACCCCTGCTTCTTGCATGCTAAACCAACAAAGTTTTTGAGAGAGCTGTTTGAACAAAACCACTGTCAGCTTAGACAAAAGAGGACATGGAAAAAAGAGACTAAAGAAGAATCAGCTTTAGGAAGAAAACCGTGGAAGCACAGATCTGGAATTAAAACATTTCCTTGGGCCAAGAGAGGAGCCCCACCCATGTGTATACAGAGAGGGTGAGTTTTCTCCAGCAGTTGAAGAGGGTGGATGTCCCACCTGATGTTCTGGGAGAGTTTTGCCACCCTAGGGTACAGAGAGGATGGAGCTCATTCCTCAAAAATTAGGAGAGTTAAGGTCAACACTCCAGTCTGAGAGTAGTGTACCTGTCCCCCATGGATTAGAAAAGGACAGGTGGTCAACCATTGCTCTGAGAGGGTTAAACCTGTATGCCAAAGGTTAGGGGGAATGTTGTCTTCATCTCACTGTACTAGGGGACCTAAGACTAGCCCAAAGATCGGGTAAGGTGTGGCAATCACCCTAACACTCTTAGAGGGTGAGGTCTGGAGCTTGGCTGACACCCAAATGCTTGATGAGGGTGGAACCAAGAAAATGGCCATTGGACAAACCTGTGGAAAGGGTGAGTTCCCATGTGGCCCCAAGGAGAAGAAACCATCTTCTTAAGAATGACTCTCAGACTTTGAAATCGAATGGAGGATGCCCTGCAGTTTTACTGAACTGTAAAGGATCCATGACTCATGTTTAACATCCCAATTTCTCCTTATGATGTTGAAAATGTTTATCCTTTGTCTTTCCATTTGTGTATTGGAAGCAGTTAAATGATTCTATAAGTTTCAGAGGTCTATAGCAGACAGGAGTTTGCCTCAAGATGAACTGTATTTCTTTAAACTGATTATGATATGATTTTGTACTTGAATTGTTACTGATGTAAGGTTTTTTGAATATTGTAATGTATTTTTAGAATTCAGAGGGTGGAGTGTTACAGTTGGGCAGTTTGATGTAATTATGAATCCCAAAAATATAATTGGATCATGCTTGTAAACTGATCTGTTAATCTGGGCATGATTAAGTTATGATTAGGGCGTTGACAGGGCCACCTCAGTAGGGTGTTGAGCCCCATCCCTTGGTGGGTGGGGAATCGAATATAAAAGGCAAGGCAAAGAACAGAGTTGAAGCAGTTTTTGAGAAGCAGTTTTGATGTTGGAAAGAAGGCCCCAGGAGAAGAGAAGCGAGCCGTTAGCCTGATCGTCTGCAGCTGACCTTGGGGAGGAAACGGGAGCTAAGCCAGGAGAGAAACGCAGCCCCAGGAAGAGAGGAACCCCAGAAGCCTGAACCCTGGCAAACTCCAGCAGCTGTCTTGCTCTAACACGTGGCAATGGACTGTGGTGAGAGAAAAAACTTAACGCTTTATGGCCTGTTAACTGTGGACTTCTACCCCAAATAAATACCCTTTATAAAGACCAACCCATTTTTGGTATTTCACATTAGCACCCCTTTGGCTAACTAATACAGATGCTATATTCAAAAATTCAAAGTCACTCCCCTTTCCCTAAGGTACAGTTGCTATTCTAAATAGCTGCAGGCCCCTTAGGGAAGAATGGGGTAAATATTCATTTCGTATACATGTGGTAATACTGCAGGGTCCATCCGTGAGAATATCTAGACTTGCCTTCACTCCATGAGCTCATGTTCTTAGAAATGGCTCATATCTGATAACTGGGCAAGAGATCTGAATTATCCATTGAGAAAACTAATATTGACTTATTCTGGCTAAATAAGTTAAGCAATTGTCTACTCTACTGCCCATCTATTCCTTCTGGGACCTCCATGGTCTAACAGTCATAGCACCAGATATTTTCAGGTTAAAGACACACTATTACCACTGTCCTTTATTTTAATTTTTATAATTATGTCCACGTTGATTCTTACTATTAAATGCCAGCAACTTGTCTTCTGACAGATCGGCACCCTATCAACTCAAGTGCCTATGGAAGCATCACTTACTGTCTATCCTGGTTCACAAAGGACAGCCAACAGTGGCCTTCTCATATAAGTTGATGGCACCCTCTCTAGTGCGTTACATATTGATTTAGTGTCCTATGGCATTAAAGTCTCATGTAATAAACCCATTTGACCAGGCCCACTGCTGTGACCTCTTCTTTCACACTTTGCAAGGAGGTTCCAGAATATTCACCTCATTTACTATAGGCCACTATTTTATCCAAGCTTCAAGGAGTCATTCCAGCATTGTATTAAGCCTAGTTCTGGATGTTCATGTAAAATATAATACTTTGTGTCACTATAGAGTGCTTCCAGGTAAGTAAAGTCTTCCTTCCCCAGCTTTATATTATGTTTAATCCAGTGAAACACTCTTAGTATCTACTCCTATAGATGTTCCCCTGTTTCTTCTAAATATATTTACATACAATCCAGTCCTAAAACTCTTCCAGTAAAATACCTTACACACTTGTAGCAGACACTATAATTTCTTGCTTGGATGATGCCAGAGTTCAGATTATTTATAGATTTAGATTCAAATATTGAAGATATACATGATTTTGAGGGGGAAAAGTATAATTTTGCAAGGCATCCACCTCAGGCAAGTTCTTTACATTTTCCTCAGACAAAGGCAAGATGGCCCTCTATCAGGTGACAGTGCTGCTTCTCAAAGTCCAGAGGGTTCAGGAAAATTGGAGGGGGTAAGGTTCTTACTTTGGTCAGTCTCCCCAGTGATCCTTCCAAGATCTCTGAGTCCCACTCCTTCAGTACCAGAGCCCTGAATTGATGATAGGAGACCTTTAGTGACTGAAAATTGAGTCCCCTTTCCAGTTATTCCATTCCTATGATTCAATAGGGGGTCTGTTTTTTCAGTGCTATCTGTCATTCAGTTACGCGTAATACACTATCTAGATTTTCTAGCATGCCCTGATTTGATAGTTGCCTGAACTGAGCCTGCTATTTATTTTCTCCAAGGCCTCTGGAAAAACATGAAAAACCAGGCCATTTCCACAAGCATTATAATTACCTTCCTCCCATAGCTTTCAAATGCTAGATCTATTGTATAAAGCAGTGCAATTTTTTCCACCTCATTTTCATTCAGTTCTCTAGAGTTGAGTCTTTTAAAATGTGCTGATGAAGAAAACCAGGGAATATTGGTATCTCATTTATCATCAGCAATGGAGTCTTTATTGACATTTGACCTATAACGGATTCAACTTCAGTATCCAGTCTTGAGGGATTACACTCTAGGGCTACCTCCATTACCAACTGTTTTATTTTAGGTTTTTCCCTGAAACCAGATCCTGAAATAAGCACTTGGAATCATGTAGTGTTTGGGGGTGGGGGGGCAGTGTGGATAAAATGGGAAAATGGGATAGGGTAAAAAGAAAAGCCAGTGATTGAACACTAATTATAAAATTAATATTTATAAAATTAATATTGTGAGCAATGATGGCTTAGGGACACTGGACACTGGGGATCAACTAAGAATTTATGGAGAATGTATCACACAATGATCATTTCAGCAGATATCGGGATGAAGCATTTACCCACTTATTTCATCGATTCAGTCTCACTCCTGGGGCATTAAGTTCCCATCATTTCTTAATTTCCTTATGCCATATTGTGTGACATTCCATAGCAGAGACACACTAGAGTGAGCAGTTGATATAGGAAAGTGGCAAAGGTGCAAGGAATTATCCATCCCATTGTGCTGAAATCAGATGAGCAGAAAGGATGTAGTGTGTAGCCTCATGTGCAACTATTGCACTAGTACAGCACCTATGTTTCTATGCAGTGCTTGGTGCTGAATAGGATTTCAATAATTGCTTGTTAATTTATGAAATGATTAATAAACAAATTAATATAGTTAGTTCATAGTAAAACCATGTTGTTCAAATATTAATCTAGCATAAACTACCAAATTCTTGGAAAACTACCTTTGACCTATTGATTCCCATACATGGATTAAAAGCTTTATCTCCTTCAAACATGATTTTAGTTGTGGAGTCTTAGCAGTCAAGAGCTACCTCCTTTATATCAACTGTAACTACTTCTTATTCCTCTGTTTTGCACTTTTCTACCATTGGGTATGCTTTGCATCCTTGAATGCAGCAGTGTGTCTGTCAGTGAGGAAAGTGAATGAATACGTTAATGTGAAATGTTCATGGCATTTTTATCCTTTTGAGGCAAGTGCCTGTGATACGTATTTGACATTGATGTTCTAATATAGCTTACTCACATCAGATTTCTTTAATCCCATCTACCTTGGCTGGAAAATCATTTGAGGAAGGCGGGTGGAGGTGGGGAATTAACTTTATGCTTCCTCATGCTGTAATTATTTCGGAGACTGAGGAAATTTAACAATGTACTGCACTTTAAGCACTTTGTGAGAGTCATCATCTTTGATCAATGTTTTAAAGCTTCACTGCTGATAGAAAGGATGAAAAGCAATTATACAGCATTACTGTTGAGCTGTTATTCAAGGTCCATCATGTTTTTCATTCTTTTCTCCCCTCTGCTCTTAAGAAGAATTATGTTTTATAACACTCTGACACAAGCCATCATATTTTACTTTGAGTGGTTGCAAGCCTCCTTTCTTCCAATTAAAGGCATTGATAAAGCATCTATGTTTTGGATTAAACTACTTATTCTAAGTAGGTTGTTTTTATACTTATTCTGAAACATTTTTTTATGTGTGTGTTTGCTATTCCATTTAAATACGATTCTAAAATATTATCAATAAGCTCTGAAGCTGTTTTACCGTACATAATTATTACTCATTTGAAATTGAGAAAAGCATACATTTTTATTATAATAGAGGGATACCTCATTGGATATACTGATTTTTTGTGAACTTTGAACTAAATAAAAATACCAAATATTCCATATGGTACACATATTTGACTTTTAAATAATGTTGGTCATAATAAGATTCAAATATTTGACTTTTGAAGCCAATTTAAACTTAACAAACATTTTTTTTACTTAGACAACATACATAAGTAAAATAAATTAATTTGTTCATGATTAAAATGATTTTGCTGTTAGTCATATATAAATCACAAATGCAGTGCTTTGGGTAATTCATAATTCTTTGTTCTAATTTATTTGTTGACAACTTTACTAAATAGTACTTTAAAAATTATTATTATTATATGGCACTTAGGTCTTCATTGTTAAAAAATATATAAAATTTATTTTAATGATTAAGGAAATGCTCTAGGAAAAACCTAGGCTAATGCTCTGATCTCTAATATAAGCAGGCAATTGCTACCTCATTTTGAGATTTTAGAGTTTAGAAACATGCATTTGTGTTTGTTTTCTTTTTTTTTAATTCAGTTTCTTGGTGCTTGCCTTCCTAATTTCTTCCCAAGAAATTATAGAGGTCAATAACCTAAGGCTTCCTGAGGGCAATTAACAAATATTTTTATCTCTGTATCACCTACATCTGGCACATATACTGTGTTCAATAAACATTAATTAAACCAACACATGAATAAATCAGAATATCATCAGTTACATAATTGCTAAATTTGACATTTGGTATTCTAGAACTTATGACCATCCTGGTTCTTTTTAAGACTCCTAAACATTTTTTGGGTGATGCTTTAATCAACATTGTTGCCATTGTCATCACTGTCTTCATCATCTTAACATCTTCATCGTCATCACCACCTTTGAAGCTAAGGAGAAACGTTTCTATATTGATATTTTCTCTCTCTTCTTTCCTTCTTCCCTTCCTCACTTCTCTTCCTTCCTTTTAGTCAAAAACATTTACTGAGCAACCTACTGTTTTCCTATTACTATTACTGGTACTGGGAATATGTTGCTGAACTAGACAATCATGGTCTCAACTTTTCTATAGCTCACATTCTAAAGGAGAGAGCCTGTTATAAACAGCAAAATGTGGCAAATAATGGGGTTGCGAATTTTAGATTTAGTGGTCATGGAAAGCCTCTCTAAGAAGGTGAGAACTGTGCTAAGATCTAAATAACAATATACAAATTAATCAGTTTTGAATATGTTTATTAAATGGTTAGGAAACTACAAAGTATTATTGGTGGGCAATTCACACATAAGCTTACTTATATACCTATACATTTTCCCATATGACTTGCTGAAATTCAGATACAATTTAGGTTTCTTTATTGACAATTTAAATAGCTCTATCTCAAAAGGAAATGTTATCAGCCTGGCTTAACAATTCTCTGTGAACTTATGCTATCCCTGTTTTTTGCTGGTTTTACCATAGCTTCCTTTATTAAGTATTCACAAGCAAACCATGATAAGCTCATATAGAATTTCCTGCCTGGTATTAAAGAATAACCCACCTCCTTCTTTTAAAAAATTAGGAGAAAATATCCTTAACGCTAGCTTTAAGAATCCACTACTATTTTTCTTTTCCCCACAAAGAATTCACAATAACTGTCTCATGTTCAAGCTAAGAAATGCAAAATTATGTAAAATAACTATGTGCTCTCAATAGAGTTGTTTTTGTATTAATATATATATATTATATAATAATATTATTCCTGATATTCATTCATATTTGTAAATATACTTCCTAAATCTGTAATAATCAGAGGACCTCTGATTAGTCACATGAATATCTTTATATGTTCTGTAAGGTTTTAAAACTCATATTTATATGTTTGTAAATGTGTTTGTTTTTGAAATACAAATCATACAATGCAACAATATTTTACTCTTCAGTATTCAGAAATTTGTTTATGTAAACTCTGCTTTTCCCATCTAAGTAAGACTTGTACTCTTATCTGTTTTTGTTGAATCTTTTAGGATGCAATTGTTTTCTTTCAAGTTCTCCATATTTTACTTCATGAACAATGATCTCTTTATTTGACAGAATTAGGACATATCAGTTTTTCTACTCCTCACTGCATTGACCTCACAAAAAATGAAACTTCCAATAAAATATGAAACAAACTTATATGATCTATTTTATAGCTAGATGAAACACAGAGCATATCTCCAAATAAATCTGTCCACCATCATCTCCTCGAAATAACGAGGTAGTGTATCTTCCCCTGTGAACTGAAGAGGGGGGAGTATTACAGAGGTGATGAGCAGTCAAAAAAAAAAAAAAGGTATACACAGCAAAATGTGTGATAACTAAATTCTAGTATAGAATACCACCCCAGTTTCAGATTGGCCTCTAGGTAACACACAAGTGGGGCAGATCAGAATAGTATTACAAAGTCTTTGAAAATTAAATTGACATTTGAACATAGCCCACAAAGTGCCAGGGCATATGTTATGAACCTCAACAAGCATGGTGGCTGGAAAAATAGAGCTTTAAATAAGAACTAGACTCATAAGATAATACACAAAATATCCAGGATACAAACTCAAATTACTCTTCAAATCAAGAACCAGGCAAACATCAACCCACATGGAAAAGGCTATCAAGAGATGCCAAAACTGAGATGACACTGATGTTGGAAATATCTGACAAGGATTTTAAAGCATCTATCATTAGATGCTCCAACAAACAATTATGAATACTCTTGAAAAAAAATGAAGAAAAGTAGAAAAAAAATGTATTGGGTAAGAAATAGAAGACAAAATAAACAACCAAATGAAAATTTAGAAATGAAAAATACAATAACAAAAATTTTAAATCTGACATGATAGGCTCAATAGCAAGTGGTGATGACAGAGGACATAATTTGAACTGAAAGAAAATGAATAGAGACTCACAGAACATTTAGGACGATAGCAAAAGTTCTAACATTTATGTCTTTGGAGTCCCAGAAAGAGATAAAAAAGACTGTGGACCTGAAATAGTAATTAAAGGAATAAGGATGAAACCACCCAAATTTGATGAAAGACATGAACTTATAAATTCAGGAAGCTGAGCAAACTCCTAACAGAATAAACACACAAAAAAATTAATTCCCAAAGACATCAATATCAAATTTCTCAAATATAACAATGAAGAAAAAATCTTGGAAGTAGCCATAGAGAAATAACACATTATTTAAAAGAAACAGTGGTGTGAATGACAGCATTCATGGAAGCCAGAAGGAACGGCACAACATTTTTTAATGCTAAAAATTATTTTTATAACCAGTGAACTCTCTTTCTGGAATGAAAGAGAAGTAAGAGAATTTTTTTTGCCAATCAATCTGTTCTAAAAGAAAGGCTAAATGTTCTTTAGACAGAAAGTAAATAATAACATAGAATGAATATTGGAACATAAGGAATGAATAAAGAACAATGGAAAAGAAAATATATGAGTAAATAGAATGATCTCTTCTTGAGTTTTTAAAATTATGTTTTATGGTTGAAAGCAAAAAAATGTTTGTTATCCTCATAGTAGGGGCATGTAATAATTAATATAACTACATCATAAGGTGGGCAAGGTAAAGGGATCTAAAGTGTGGTAAAGTGTCTACTTCCCACGTGAAGTGGTAAATGTTGATATTAGTAGACTGTATATATTCCATTATAGATTGCAATTCTAGAGGCGCAATGCTGGAAAATTATTGCCCTTCATCCAAATCCAATCTTACCTGTTTTTGTGAATAAAGTTTGATGGGTACACAGTCTTGCCCTACATTCAAGTATTGTCTATGACTGTTTTAGTGCTGCACTTGCAGAATAGGGTAAAGGACACAGAGGCCATATCGCCAACAGAGTCTAAAACATTTGCTAACTGATCATTTTCAGAAAATGTTTACCAATCCATGCCCTAGAGCCATCCCTAAAACCTATACAAAGATATGTAATAAAATTACAGATAAATCAAAATGTATTACTAAAAGATGTTCAAAAACCCACAGGAAAACAGGAAAAGGGAAACAGTAGAACAAAAACCAAAAGGAACAAGCATAAAATACATGATATTATGGCAGATTTAAATGTTTTATTTTGTATAAACAAACAGCTCTAATTCTTTAATTTTTATTTACAATTTTCTTAAGATCCAGTAATTTAGAATGTGTTTACACCCACACATATACCTTAAAATTACTTTTTTCTTTGGCCACTATCTGGTGACAATTTCACATTTAAATCTTATTCAAAAAAATTAATTCAGCATATATTTATTGAACACTACTATTTGGTGGATATTTTACTAGTCTTTGGAAGATATAATAAAACTTTTCAAGGTGAGTATAGCTTATCTTTATAATAAATAATTGAATTCAAACCACATCCACGTTGTGCTGTCTTTGAAAAAGCACAGTGAATGGCAAAGGCATAGATTTAATTTAAATGATTACTTAGATACCTATGTGCCCCTTACTAAAAAAATAAGTAGCATTTAGAGTACTTCCTATTGTGAAAGATAAATATCAAATAGTCGTTCATTGGCAATTGAGGATCAAGCAGTTAATTATGCCTAGTGGAAATAGGAAGTCTTCACATAAGAGAAGGACATTTAATTAAGTCCTCTAGTTAGTGTCCACATATCAAAGAAGGGGAGAATTTTATTTATAAAGGGGGAAAAAAGAACATATAAAAATTATATAAGCAAATGAAATGTATGGATATACTCAAATTACTAAGAATTGTATTTAAATGCAACTTAAGGAGTTAGAAAAACATAGATAATCACTATAAATGCCACAGTGGAGAAAATATTTGAAGCACAATTTTAAATGAATGAATAAAAACGACTGGAAAAAGTCAAGGTGAAGGCTTTGCAAAGATACATTGCCATGTTCTGGAAAAGAACTATGTGTGTGGGAGTCATAATACTAGGATAGGAACACCAGACCAGAATGAGTGCCTAAGGAATTGTTGGGTAGAGAGGTAAAAAGCATCTATAGATCAATACATTTGAAAGATTAGAAGATGCCACCCAACCCAAAATAAATTAAACACCAGGTAATATTAAGCTCAGATTTTTATTTTAATCTTTGAACCATGATTTGAATAAAATAATGAAAACTCATCAAGAAAAATATCTGGGGAAAAGTTTTTCTTTTTCTTTTCACAACTTTTAAGCTATTATTAAATTGAAACGAAAATCAAAGAAAATGAACTGTAGTAAATAATTTGTTTTTAATACTCAAATTAAGAATAAGTCAAGGTCAAAACACTGATTTTAAAAGAGATTTTAAAAGTATAAGAATCATTATTTATGGGACAGTGGGAACACTATTTGGACAATAGATTAAGCAAAAAAGATCTACTTTCTTCTGTGACTATGTTTAAAGCAGAGACCACCAGGAGCCCAAGAGAGTAGAGAAAAAAAAATTAAAGTAAGAGCAATAAAATAAAGTTAGTTGGGGCTTGACCATGCATAATATCTATGAGTAATTTTGAAAATAAGAAAGCAATTACTTCTAAAGTGGTTCAGGCAATATAGGAAATCTCATAGAATAGCAATAATTTGATCACATTTCTAAATTTAGGAAAGATGATACATAAATAGATTTTAGGAATCCAAAATTTTAAAGGCTAGGGACCATGGAAGCACTTAGAAATGAAAATGAAATAACGAAATCTAGACAAGAAAACTTCTTCATAGATTAAAGTAAAATTGGATTTTATTACCCCTGTTTTAGTTTGCCAAAGGGCTGCTGATGCAAAGTACCAGAAATGTGTTGGCTTTTATAAGGGGTATTTATTTGGGGTAAAAGCTTACAGTTCTAAGGCCATGAAAAGTCCAACTCAGGGCACCGTAAGAGGTTCTTTTTCACCAAAGTCAGCAGCCACATGTTGAAACAAGGTGGCAGGCCATCTCTGCCTGGTCTCTCCTTCCCTTTTGGGCTTCCTCTCTCAAGATCAGCTGCTCTGCTCTCTTTCCGATTTCAGCTGCAAGCTGGTATAAGGTTTGTCTCTTGGGGCTTCTTATATCAGTTGGCTGTTCTGCTCTCTTCCCAAGCTCAACAGTAAGCTATCAGGTATAGCAGGGCTAGTGTACTCTTGAGCTGCTCTGTGTGCCCAGCCTCTTGGGGCTTCATGCTTAAGTGATCCTCCTCTTACATGGCAGGATCAAACATGGCAGTTCCCTTTTCCCCTGTATCTATCCATGTGAATCCATTTATATCAGACCCAGCAAGGGGGCAGGGACTCAACTCGAGTCATACCCCACTGACATAATCCAACCAAAAGCCCTAAAGCAATCTCATCAATTAATCTAATCAAAGTCCCCTCAATTTAATTTAATGCAATCAAAGGGTACCACACCCAGGAAAAGATTAGTTGTCAAACATAATATTTCTCTTTTTGGGATTCATAAAATAATTTCCAACTGCCAAACCCCCAAAAGACTGACTCTTAAAATCTAAAGGAAATTATAAAGGCAGGAAAATGCTCTGTGGAAAATGCTAATATTTTTGTGGACCTTTATATTTATTTCTCATGGATCAATTGGTCAATAACTATATATTAAGTTCATTCATTCATTCATTCACTCATCTAGTAGATATATGCTCTACTCACGGTATAATAAATAGTGATAAATCTCTCATAAATCATGCATTAAAATACAATATGCCCTCTCTGAATCCTTTAATACATAATCACTCAAGGAATGTTTTCTCTTTGTTTTGTTGTCTCCTATTACATTTCTGGGACAAGTTTGAGAACTATATTCTAGAGGGAAGTTGAATGGATTATTATTAACATGTTGAATCACCTAACCAAGAATTTAATTACTAATGGGCCACTATAAACCTGCAGTGTGATCAGTTCTATGGCAAATCCTGAATTTTATTCAGTAAGACTATTTTGAAAACAAAAATTAGTGTAGGTATTAATGGAAAGTGATTTAACTTTCAGATGACATACAGCTTTGAAGACTGCATGACAGAATCTGTATACAAAAATATTTTAGCAATCTGGAGACTGGTACTGTCTCTAAAAAGGTAAAACTTTTACAGTGTTCCTTCATACCCCTAGTTTAAAAAACCTCATCAAACAAATTGTCTGCAGAGGAACTGTGGCTTTACAGCAGCAAACTTTAGGTTGACTTTTTCATTAATGTGAAACAACGTAGCAGTCAAAGGAATAAATGAGACCTAAACTGGTATGGAATACTAGAGATAGAATATCTAGAATAACCTGTGAGGGAAGAACGTTAATTTATTGCATGTCCTTTCTTCCTGGATAGAAAACAAGCGATCTAAAGGCAGAAATCTGGTCACTTAAGGCTAAACTCTTAATCTAGGGGTGCCCATTTCCTGAAAGGGGAATTCAAAATCATGTCATGAAGAAAATGAAAATGAGATAAAATTACATAACCAAGAAATAATTTCTAATTTTGATATCCCTCCCTCTATGCATAATACTTATAAAATCTTATAGTATATTTTACCTTGTGCATAATGTATTGTAATATAAATAACTTTTTACTGGATTTATAGCCCACTTATCTTCTAAAATATTTTTAAAACATTTTGATGTTAAAACTGTTATGTAAATATAACCATTGCAGAAAAATTACTGTATAATATTCTATCATATGAATGATCCATAATATACTTAATATTGGACATTTAGAACTCCTAATTTTAACCATTCCTAATTTTCTGAAGAAAATAATTGTAAATCATCTTTATATGCATTTCAGATGATTTATTTCATTTTTACCAGAAATTGTTAAAGGCAACAAATTATCTTATCTTTATGCATATTACCCCATATTTCATAATGGTTTTAGAGAAATAAAATTTCCATTGATTTTCTATCCCAATAGTAAAATAAGAAAATGCCTTTATTGCTCTGCTCTAGAGTTACAAGTTGCATTCTCCAGAAATAGACTCTAAGAATTTAGGGTGCAAGATGTTCAGTGGTAGTCAACACTGTGAATGGAGGGAGAATAAGCAGGTTTGAGCAAAAGAAGAAATCAGACTGCAATCTAGGACTGATAAACTCTGAGCTAACTTGGTAGGAAGCTCTGGAGTATGTATTGTCCAGTAGGATATTCCAAGTCCAACTGGAAGAACAGGATCTTTATGCACCCAGCTGACAGTCACTGCTTGTGGGCTGCCAAAAAAGGACATGGTTTTGAGTGAGCTGGCTCTCTGCAGCTGAGGCGGTTATGAAGAGCTGAAAGCTGGAGGTTGTCTGCTGGCTGCACTACCCTCAAGGGGCCACCAAGTCCTGCACTGAAGGGGGTATTTTAAAGTACATGACCACGTCTACCACACCTTGCCTGTGTAGGGTTCTTTTGATTTAGCTCTTCAAACTTGATTTAAATCTTAGACTCTTCCCCCATTGCTATGCCTTATTCTATGTTTAGTGTGGTTGTTTTGGAGTAAATTTTAGAATCTTCCAACATGACCGCCTGGTTTGATATGTTTACTCCCATCAATAGCTAAAAATCGCAAATATATATCCACTCTTAGGAGTTAAGGACAGGCAGAATATAACCAGGATATTCAGTATGTTGCTAATTCATAAATAAAGTGTTTCACACTATATATAAATGTGACAGTTTCCTCCTTGCCACATTAAAACATCAGAAGCAAAATTATTTGTTTCATGATCCACATAACCACCTTGCCCTATTATCTTTGCCTAGTGTAATACATAGAGATCAACTACCCTAAGCTATTTTACTATGACTATTTTAACCCAAATACTAATTAAAAACCAACATGTAGCAGAAATTAATAAGGTACAGATTGTTTTTACAAACATTTTATTATCCAGATTTTCTCTCTATGTCATACACACACACACCTTAGAAGTATGGATAATAAAAATAATTGTTAACATTTGTTAAACATATAAGATGGGTCAGACAGTGCCAAGCGCTTAATGTAGAATCTGTCATTTAATATTCCTGATGATTTTATCAGGAAGGCATTAATAAAATTACATCCATTTTACAGGTGAAAAGATTAGAGCTCAGGGAGAAGAGAACTTTGCCCAGGGTCCCATAGCTAGCAAGTAGTAGACTTGTGACTTCAGGAATAATGCCTTTAATTATTATGCTCCACTGTCGGCAAAAGACGATGTACAGTTATAATTCTCATATCCCAGATGAGAAAATCCTAAATCTCAAAAAAATCTATCAAACCATTTGTCTAAAATGCAGTAACTAGAAATAGAGCTCAATAGTTGACAGTGGAACAAAGAATTGAGTATAGTAACATAATTCCTATTATTATTAGTAGTAAGTGAATAATATTATTTGTGAACAAAAGTAAGTATTAGTTCTCTTGATGGAAAGTGTGATTGGAAATGGAATATACTGAAAATCATTAAATGCTTAAAATAAATATACTATAAACATAGCATCTCCTCCAGATTTATGTTCAAATTTTTTTCTACTGAAAGCATGTGAAACTTCATGTTACAATATATATATGTATATACTTATATATTTGATTCAAATTTTGCCAGTGCCAAATTTGATCTCCAGAAAATAATATGAAAATCAAAGGACAAATGTCTAATATGATTATTTTGAAATAGGAAGCCTTCATCTGTTCTTTCTCAGTCGGGTATGTTCTTCACTGTGCAAATGCTGAATGAGAACGAGCTTACCATTTTTGGAAGTGATTTTCCTGATTCTTTTCAGTGGAAGGTGAAGTGCTTTACCACCTTATAAAGTTTTGCAAAAGGAGGACTGTGATTTACCTGACTGAGAAAGAAACTGTGTATCTCTCTGAATACCAGGCTGCCATTTTTTCATATCTGTGTTCAAGGAGGTTATGAATCATAATTTATTCATGGCTTATTGAGTAAGTTCTGTTTTTATTTACTCATAAATATGTATATAAATTATACATTTTTTAGAATTTTTCTAATATTTAAAAAGTTGAGTAATTATTATGCTTGAGCATGTGATCTTATAGGCACAGTACAGTATTTTAGGGAGAGAGCAAACTGAAAATGTGAGCTACTTCTTTTTAGCTATTCATCTTATACATTTTATAAAGTAATTAAAATTATGAATTAATTTGATGACTAAAATGTAAAATCAGGAATCTGTTTCACTTTATTTTTCAAGTTATATCCTTATTTTTTTTTCTGTGATCAATATGTTAGTGGCAATGAACTTTTTGGAGATAAAATATGCTTATGGCAGTTTTCATTAAAATTATGTCTCATTGAATATCATGAAAGTATAGCTAAAGTGAATTTCTATTGAAATATATCTAATGGGATACTTATATTAAAATATTAATATAGATTTATCCATGATAAAAAAGCTATGGTTGTGAGATTGAATTATAATGACACAAATATTCCTATTCATTTCAACAAATGTCCTAGGTATCAGGCAATGTATAATCTAAAATCCCAACAGGAAGAAACAGCATAGATTTCTGTATAAAATTCTCATGAAACTCTACCACAGAAACAAATCATACTAACTCCACCTAAAATCTTTGAATGGGTTTCATATTCCAAAGATTCTGAATTGTTATTATTACTTTGATTTTGAGGTATTTTGGATTGCGCTGAGGTTACTATTGAGAGTAACACATTTTTCTCTAAGGTATGTGATCACCGTGCTATAATTCTTGTTCTTCAGTTTTGTTTGAGAAGAAATTGATAGACCACCAATCAGCCTAATTTACAAATCTAGAAATAGATTCTTTACCATGTATTCTTTCTGAGGCATTTACATCCATTTAAAGTCATCTAGAGATTTATTGCTGCGATAGCTCTGTATATCTGTAAAGTCAAAGTTTACTGCAATTGCTAGGGCTTTGACATACTCAAAATATTCCCTTTTTAACTTTTCGTTAAAGAGAGAAGGAACCTATTAGTCCAGTGGCGTTTGGAATCAGTGTGGTGCCTCTTTAAACCCTTTCTTCAGGGAAAGACCAGATAACGAGTCAAATGAGATAAAGTGGAAAGAAGATGATTAGACTCTTTGAATAGGTCTTCTCTATCAAGTTTGTTGTATTAGTTCAGCCAAAACTTTTTTAAAAAGTTAATCTAGAGTTCTGACATCAATAAAACTTTCACTTAAGTGATCTGACTTCGACAGCCTGGCATCCAAAAAACACAGAAGCCAAATATATACCTCAGGTAACTTTCAACACATGCTAAATTATGATTTATACATTGAATAACAAAGTTAGACATCCTGAAATAACTATAAAATCCTTGTTCCTGATGACAAGAGATTTTGTAAATTGGCTAAAAATTTGTATTAACCCTTCAATCTCCCTGTTATTTTTCAAGAAATCTTTGCAGCTTTGGATTCAGAAAAAATTTCCTCATGTTTATCTTTGAGTCTTATTTTCCCTGGAAATGTCATTAATTACATAAATGCCTACACTTACTATTAGATTCTATCAACTGGCCTGTCTGCAAAAAATAAATAAGCTAATGGAAAAGGCAAAATAAAGAAGATAAGCGTACACTTTTTTAGGGGGAAGTGGGGCAAAGAAAAATCAATTAATTTTTTGTTATTTATTTTTCTCTGCTGATTTCTGCTGATGGCCAAGGCTGCATCTTTCTTAGGATGAACAAACAGGGTATACACTTGAGTAAACAGCCCACAGCAAAGAAAGAGATATTTCATTTATCTGGCACCTTTTAGTCAGGATATTTCAGAGACCCTGCTGTCATTGTTTGCATCCCTCAAATAAAGCAAAGCTTGGTACAAGGGCTCATGTTCAGGTGTTTATTTTGAGAAGTGACCCTAATGAACCAAGATGAAAAGACTGGGAGTAGTGAAACACAGAATGAAGGAAGGGTACCTCAATAATCATTATCCTGATGTTTCCCACTATGGGCCATTGGGGCTCAATCCAGCTGGAGTCTATATGAGGAACCCTATATACAGCCTGAGGCATGAAAGAGAACAGTATTTATGCACCAGGGAGTGTAAACTGCCCCACAGTTATAGGTGGGCACATGCATGACAGAGGAGGCTTCAACAGTCACCCAATGCAGCTATAGCAGAGAAAGCAAGAGATATACTGTGTACCCATGGACAGGTGCTGTCAGGCTACACCTGTCTGCAGCGGGTTGCCACAGAATCAGCCGAACAAAAAATACCTGGTAAAGTTTGTGAGGGAAACATAAAAGGTATCTGATAGAGGTCACTCCTTCTGGCAAATGAATCAATCTATCTACCTGGATGTTGAGAGCCTCCTCTTAATGAAAGCTCAAAATATCCTTACACATTGTGCTTATTTTAAAAAATCTATCCACTCTCTTCCCCAAGCTACTTTGTTTTGAAATTTCAATCATGTTTCTTCCTTACCGATAACTAACCATCCAAGCTATTTGCCTCTGCTCAGAACTGTATTTTGTCATATTTTAGGCCAATTTTCCTCCATAAAAAGTGAATGGGATGGCTGTAAAAAGATATTCCATACATGCAGAAACCAAAAAAAAAAAAAAAAAAAAAAAAAAAAAAAAAAGCTGGAATAGCTATATTTATATCAGATGAAATAGACTTTAAAAGCAAAACTGTTATTAGAGACAAGGAAGGACATTATATATTAATAAAAGGGACAATTCACCAGGAAGAAAGAACAAACACAAATGTATATGCATCTAACCAGGATTCCCCAAATTACATGAGGCAAACACTGGCAAAATTGAAAGAAGAAATATATGTCTCTACAACAATAGTTGGAGAATTCAATACACCACTTTCAGCATTGGATAGAACATCTGGACAGAGAATCAATGAAGAAACAGAGAGCTCAAATAATATGATAGATGGACTAAACCTAATAGACATATGCAGAACATTGCACCCCCAAACAGCAGGATATACATTCTTCTCAATTACTCATGAATCTTTCTCCAGGATAGACCATATGTTGGGTTACAAAGCAGATCTCAATAAATTCAACAAGATCAAAATTATACAAAGCATTTTCTCTGATGATAATGGAATAATGTTGGAAATTAACAACAGGCAAAAAAGGGAAAATTCATAAATATATGGAGATTAAAAAATACACTCTTAAATAAAGAATGGGACAAATAAGAAATTGCAAGAAAATCAATAAATATCTTGAGATGAATGAAAATGAGAACACAACATATTAGAACCTATGAGATGCAGCAAAGGCAGTGCTGAGAGGGAAATTTATAGACCTTAATGCTTACATTAAAAAAGAAGAAAGAGCTAAAATCAATGACCTAACTACACAGTGGGAGTAACTAGAAAAAGAATGGCAAACTATTCCCAAGGCAAGCAGAAGGAATGAAATAACAAAGATCAGAGCAGAAATATAAGAAATTGAGAACAAAAAAAACAATAAAATAAAGAGAATTGACAAAATTAAAAGTTGGTTCTTCAAGAAGATTAACAAAATTAACAAACAATTAGCTAAAATAACATAGAAAAAGAGAGAGAAGACACAAATAAATAAAATCATAAATGAAAATGAGGACATTACTACTGACCTTACATAAATAGAAGAGATCATAAGAGGATACTATGAACAACTGTAAGCCACCAAACTAGACAATGTAGATGAAAAGGAAAAGTTCCTAGGAACGTATAAACAACCTACACTGACCCTAAAAGAAATAGAAGACCTCAACAAACCAATCACAAGTAAAGAGATTGAAACAGTCACCAAACAACTCACCAAAATGAAAAACCCAGGAATGGATGGCTTCACCAGTTCTACCAAGCATTCGAAGAAGATTTAATACCAATCTTATTCAAACTTTTCCAAATAATTGCACAAGAAGGAATGCTACCAAATTCATTCTATTAAGCCAATATCACTTTAATACCAAAGCCAGATAAAGATATTATGAAAAAAGAAATTTACAGACCCATTTCCCTAATGAATACAGATGCAATAATCCTCAATAAAATACTTCCTAATCAAATCCAATAACACATTAAAAGAAGTGGGTTTTATCGAAGGCATGCAAGGGTGGTTCAACACAAGAGAATAAATCAGCGTAATACACTACATTAATAAATCAAATAAGAAATCTCACATGATCATCTCAATTGATGCAGAAAAGGCATTTCACAAAATTCAGGATCCCTTATTGAGAAAAACACTCTGAAAGATAGGAATCAAAGGAAACTTTCTCTATATGATAAAGGACATATATGAAAAACCCACAGCTAACATTTACTCAATGGTGTAAGATTGAAAGCTTACACTCAATGGTGTAAGATTGAAAGACAAGGAGGCCCACTGTCACCACTGTTGTTCAATATAGTGATAGAGGTTATAGCTAGAGCAATCAGGCATCCAAATCAGAAAGGAAGAAGTAAAACTTTTGCTATTCACAAATGACGTCATCCCATACCTGGAAAGTTCTGAATAATCTACAAAAAGTTGCTAGAGTTAATAAATGATTTCAGCAAAGTGGCAGGATACAAGATTAATACCCCAAAATCAATAGTGTTTCTATATTAGTAACGCACAATAGTGAATAAAAGAATCAAATACATAGGAATAAACTTAACCAAGGACGTAAAGCACTTGTATTCAGATAACTATAATGCATTGCTAAAAGAAATTTAAAAAGACAAATAGAAGAACATTCCATGCCCATGGATTAGAAAATTAAATATAATTAAAATGTCAATTCTACCCAAATTGATATACAGATTCAATGCAATCCTGATAAAAATTCCACCAGCATTTTTAAAAATAAATTTAAAATACAATTATCAAATTTATTTGGAAGGGAAGGAGCTCCAAATAGCCAGAAATATCTTAAAAAGGAAGAGTGAAGATTGAGGACTCTCACTTCCGGACTTTAAATCATAATATGTAGCTACAGTGGTAAAAACAGCATGGTACTGGCATAAAGATAGACACATAAACAAATGGAACCAAACTGATGGCTCAGAAACAGACCCTCACATCTATGGTCAAGTGATTTTTGACAAGGCTGTCAAACCCACCCAGCCGGGGCAGAACAATCTATTCAACAATGGTACTGGGAGAACTAGATATACACAGGCAAAATTCAAAAAAAAAAAAGGACCGCTATCTCATACTTTATACAAAAAATTAACTCAAAATGGATCAAAGACTTAACTATAAAATCTACAAACATAACCTCCTAGAAGAAAATGTAAGGAAATATCTTCAAGACCTGGTGGTAGGTTTTGGATTCTTTAACCTGACACCAAAAGGACAAACAACAAAAGAAAGCGTGTATAAATGGGACCTCCTCAGACTTAAACACTTTTGTAATTCAAAGGACTTCACCAAGAAGGTGAAAATGCAGCCCATTCAATGGGAGAAAATATTTGGAAACCACATATCCAATAAGGGTTTGATTTCCATTCTATATAAAGAGATCATACAACTCAACAAAAAAAGAGCAAGAAATTCAATTTAAAAATGGGCAAAAGACTTAAATAGAATTTTTTCCAAAGAGGGAATGCAAGTAGCAAAAAAGCACATGAATAAAAGTTCAATATCACTAGCAATTATGGAAATGCAAATCAACACGACAATGAGGAATCATCTCACACCTCACAGAATGGCCATTATTGAAAAAAATAAAACAATACGTGATAGAGAAGATATGGAGAAATAGGAACACTCCTTCATTGTTGGTGGGATTGTAAAACGGTGCAGCTTTTGTGGAAGACAGTTTGGCGGTTCCTCAGGAAGCTAAATATAGAACTACCATATGATCCAGCAATTCCTCTACTAGGAATATATCTAGAACTGAAAACAGTAATGCGAACAGACATTTGCAAACTGATGTTCACAGAGGCATTATTCACAGTTGCCAAAAGATGGAAACAACCCAAGTGTCCATCAACTGATGAATGGATAAACTAAAAGTGGCATATATATACGATGGAACACTATGCTGCTGTAAGAAGAAATTAAATTGGGACACATATGATGAACATGGATGAACTTTGAAGACATTATGTTAAGTGAAATAAGCCAGACACAAAAGGACAAATATTCCATGGTCTCACTGATAGGAACTATATATGAAAAATAAACGGATGGAGTTAAAACCTAGGGTATAGGTTATTAGGATATAAGAGGAGAGCTGAAAGGTGTACTGATGCTTAATGTATGTAGAAGTTTTAATTAACTTGAACGTAAAAGTGTGGAAATGGATAGCGTTAATGGAAACACATTATAGTGTGTAGAACTAATACAGCTGGTTTATAAATGATATTGTGGCTGAAGAGGGTAGTCTAGGGATGTAAATGTCAATTAAAAGAAAGCTAGAGAATAATCTAGGGACTGAATAACATAGTGAATCTAGAGGTGAATGAGAATTGTGGTTAATAGTACAAATACAGGAATGTTCTTCTATGAACTAAAACAAACGTGCATCACTATTGCAAGATGGTAAGAATGTGGAAAAGCATGGGAAAAATACAATAAATGTAACCTATGGACTATAGTTAACAGCAATACTGCAATATTCTTCTTTCAATGCTGAAGATGTACTGTGTTAATAATAAGGAGCTATGAAAAAAATATACCAAATGTATGCTATAGACCAAAATTAGTGGTAATAGCCTGATGATATTATCTCATAATCTGTAACAAATGTTCCACAACAATGTAGTGTGTTGGCAGTGGGGTTTTGTATGGGAATTCCACACATGTGCTTTAGACGGAATGCCTCAGTGTAACTCAGACCACCAGTTACTTAAACTCTTTATTAAAATTACATATCCCTAGAAATTTCACAGATATGATCTTCTTTACCTTGGCATGCATGAATCTTTCAAAGGCATCAAAAATATTTATTCTATTCATGAGGTTCAACTAGTATGGTATCATTAAAATAGCATGATATTCTATGAAACATCAATGTCTCTGTGGATTATATGGTGAAAGGCAATAGGAGTGTGAATATAGACAAGAGGCAAGAGTGAATGTGGACTGCTACCAATTTCACATAAAAAAGAACTATTTTTGAACACTTTTCTCAGAATGAATTGAGAAGTACACATTCGCTGCATATCAAATGCCCCAAGATTCCTGGAGGCATGCTCAAACATTCTGCTCATTGTGCTCCAGTCAGCCTCCTGACAAGGGCTTTTCACATGTATCTAGGATAGAAAGAAAGAGAGGAGTTATTTGTCCTTCCACCTGACTTCAAATACTTATTTCTTTGGGGTGTGTCCTGTCCATGTATAGTTGATTGGGATTGGTTATTTTTCCCCAGGAATGAATCCACAGGGACTTAATTTTTTTCATCCAGTTGCCAATGTGCATTTACCTGCTAAAGTTGAAGTAGGAAATGGGAAAAGTTTCTTTGTTCGTTCCTATTGCTACATTTCCTGCTTCCTGGAGTTCTGGGGTTGTTGTCAAATGCTATGGTTATTTTCTAGATGTTTCTTGACCATCAACATTCTAGCCTGCAACAAACCTGATTTGATCATTTGGAAAGCTATCAGCAGGTGTTACAGAGAGCAAGTGGAGTTTCCAGGATGCTGGTATTCACTTGAACAGTTTCCAGGATGCTGGTGTTCACTTGACTTAGGAATGTTAGGCATTCCCTCCCTTTTCAACATAGTAACTATCTAGGAAGGCAAGGCATTGCAAGCTTGGCATTTAGGCTCCTCCAATCATCTGAGGAGACTCAGAGAAGCCCGATGGCAGGGTAGTAATTGAAGTAGTAGAGAGTTTTTTAAAAGTAGTTCTAGTGAAAATATAGGCAATCCCCCTTCACTGTATATATTTGAGAACTCAGAGCCTGCCAGCTACAGAGAGAATGGAAAGCCTTTATCTCTAAAGGGCGTGTGTGCCTCTAACACAGGCCTTCCTCCTGTAATGTCTTCCTATTGACATTCCCCTACTCATTTATCTTCCAGATGTTTCCTTCCCTACAATTGTTTTAGGTTTCCTGTTATTATCCCAGTTTGTCCAGTCTTGACAATATTCTCCCTGTTACTTCTTTCCAATCCAGTCTGGTTTTTGTATCAGCCACAGAACTTCGGCTGCTGGCAAACTTCCCAGGAACTTGGTCGATAGCCAGGAAACATTAATCTTTCAGACATCCGCATAATTCAGGAGAAGCCCTTTTCTAATACCGCAGGCTGTCCCCAAATGGAATCACAGTCTAAGTGAGGTCTTTTTTGCTTTCTGAGTTCGGTGCTCTCTTTGCCCCTTCTGATGGGTCAGTCTAATGCTTTAGCTGGAAGTAAGGCGCCTGAGTAAAACTCTACTTTCTGCCAGCCAGTCACAACTTTAAATCTAGCAATTCCTCTATGTTTAAGGCTCTGCCTTTTGAGGAGAATCAGTCATCTTCTCAATTATTGTCACATGATTCTTTTTACTGAAATATTCCCAAAGCTCTTGGGAATATAATATCAGGATACTTTAGCACCCTCACTATTGGTTTCAGTTTACACAGTCACTTTTGTGGTTCCATACAAACTATGCAAAGTGGGAACTGCCAACTTTAAAATCATGTGTACTTCTATATACCAGCAACAAGTGGAAATTGAAATAAAAAATAGCATGCAAAACATGCAATATTTAGAAATAAATTTAACACAAAATGTGGGAGACCTTTGCCATGAAAACTATGAATGTTTCCTGAAGATACTTAAAGAATGCTTTAATAAATGGAAAGAGATACCATACTCATGGAGTAGTAGACTCAGTATTTTTTATGATGTTAGATTCCTCCCAACTAGCCTGTAGTTTTAATGCAATCCTAACCAACATTCTAACATGTTTTGGTAGAAATTTACATGTTGACTCCTGAATTTATATGGAAACACAAAGGACCTAGAAAAGTCAAATTTAAAAAGAGAAGATCAAAGTTGGAGAACACATACTACCTGATTTCAGGGCAGACTCTAAAGCTACAATAAACACAGTAGTTTGGCAATAAAGTAAATAAAGACATATAGATCAATAGAACAAAACAGATCATGCAGAAATAGACCCACCATGTGTGGTCAATCAATTTTTTTATGAAGCAGCCAAGAAAATTCCATTTCTCCTCAGATAGAGTACATTTTATCTCCAGAAGTTTGATTTGGGTCTTTTAATATCTTCCATGTCTCTCCTTATCATGCTCATGCTTTCCTCTATGTTCTAAACTATATGGAATATAATTAAAATATCTGTTCAATGACATTGCTAATTTCTCATCTCTGTCATTTCTTTCATGGGATCTCCTCATTGTGAGTCATATTTTCCTACTTATATGGCATGTGTGATAATTTTTCTTTGGATATTTGCCACTGTGAATTTTATGTTGGGGTGCCTTATTTATTTATTTTAATATAATGAGCTTGGTTCTGGGATGTGCTTACAGTTCATATCATTTAGAAACAGTTTAATCTTTCCCAGGCTTGCTTTTAAGCTTTGTTAGGCAGGGTCAGAGCAGCATTTAATCTATGGCTAATTTGGCTCCATTATTGAGACAATTCCTTCTGGAGTACTCTGCTTGTTGCCCCATGTGTTAGGAGGTATTTCCACTCTGGTTGATAGGAACATAAATCATTGTTGGCTCTCTGGGATTTCTGGTGATTTTAATGCCTTCTCTTTTATTTCTTTTCAGGCCTCAGGTAGTTTCCTTACGTGCAGAGTTAATCAATATTTAACTGAAGACTCAAGGGAAATCCTCAGCAGATAACCAGAGCTATCTTTCTATATATACAGATCTTCCCTCTACAGTAGTCTACCCTGAATTCTAGATGCCTAGGCTTTCTCAAATTCTGAATTCTATAACCTCAACTCAGGGATGTCACGAGTCTCTGATTGGATTTCTGCGTACAAACCAGGAAGTGTTCTCCAGGCCATAAGCTGGGATACCACAGTGTTCATCTACTTTGTTCTCTCAGTAATCACTGTCATGTGCTACCATTTGCCGAAGTCTAAAATTGCGGTTTACAGGTTTTGTCTAGTTTATTAGTTGTTTAAGGTAAACGGA
Organism: Cabassous unicinctus; assembly: GCA_029593785.1. NCBI lineage: Eukaryota > Metazoa > Chordata > Mammalia > Cingulata > Chlamyphoridae > Cabassous > Cabassous unicinctus. Next base: position 61,277 of record JAQZBX010003315.1, read on the forward strand.
TAAATATGTTATTCCATCATATCTGGAAGTGGAAGCACCAATTCTATGAGGATTAAAAAATATTATATACAATCATAATCATCATCTCAACAGATAACAAACAAAAAATTAAAAAAATGGGTGCCTCAGTTTACCAGGCTGCTATGACAAATACCATATATTGAGTTGACTTAAATAATGGGAACTTATTGGCTCAGCATTTTGAGGCTAGGAGCAAGCCAGTATCAACTCATCAGCATGGCAATGTTTCCTCCCTGAAGACTGTGGTGTTCTGGGACTGGCTGCTGGCAATCCTTGAGTCTTTGGCTTTTCTGTCATTCAGCAATGCATATGAGAATATCTCCTCCTTTTTCTTCAAGAGTCTGTTGACTTCCTGCTTTCTGTTCCTTTCTGTGGCTTCTGACTTCTGACTTTGGCTTCCTGTTTCTTTATCTTTGTAAATCTTCCAGTAATCTGGATTTATGCACATCCTCTCCAGTTGGGCCAAACCCTAATTCAAAATAACGTCTTCAAGGACTCTATTTACAATGGGTTTACATCTATAGAAATATGGATTAAAATTAAGAATATGTCTAAATTGAGGTACATAATTCAATCCACCATAGTTTGTATCTTTATGGTGGAATTATTTGTTTCTGAAATTTTTTTTTGTTTCTGTATTTCTACTTTTCTTTATCAATTATATTAATTTTTTAGAAATGATTTTTTTTTAATTATGAAAAAACACTGAATTTTTCTCAGCTTATGTGGTATTCTGTCTTGCTAGAATATAAAGTTCACTAGATACATCCTGCATAATTTGTCAGTTAAGCCGGTTTAAACTTTAAAAAAACTACTAAAAAATCTTTTGAATTTTCTAGTTATGTTGCCATTGTACTAACAAAATTAAATAGGTAGTCTTTGTCAGAATTAAAGTTCTAGATAAGTTTGTACTACTCTATTTAAAATTTTATGTGGTTTCCATTTAATGTTTCTACCTTATTTTTTAAATAATGAAAACAATGTTTAATCTTTTTGCAGTCAAGCTATTTGGTTTATTTCTACATTTCTAAGCAGTGATGTTCTGGAACTGAAAGATTTCCCTTAGCATTATTTTTTGGGTGAAAAAAAAAAGATTATTAGTGGCAACAATCTTTATTGAAAGGAATCCAACCAATTACAACAAAGAAAAATACTTATCACTAAGGAAATGGGATGATTGCATACTCTTTTTATGATTACAATAAGGATTTAATGCTTGGGGTTTAATGGCTTGGCAGAAATCGTGAAAATAATAATAATAATAATAACTATTATTATTATTCCTTGAATATGGTTTGCAATCCTCTACCACAGCTTTGGCTTGAGATATACTTTGGAAAATATCATATCTTCTATATTAAGAGTCAGGTCCCTCAAAGATAGTTACTATATGTAATTCAATTAGTTAGTTGGCTTAATGTTTGAATTTGAAAATCATGTCAGCAAGAAGGAAGAACTTAGTGACTTTCTTTTTTCCTTCCTTCCTCCGTCCTTCCCTCCTTCCCTCCCTTCCTTCGTTCCTTTCTTCCTTCCTTCCTTCTATATATTTATCCAAACAAAAATGTTTTGTTTAAACTGAACTATGAAACCTTTCATATTTATTTTTCAACCTGACTCCTTATTAAATAAATTTACAAGTCTGGAAAAGTTGTGACTTTGTTATAAGATAATATGAATTTTAGTCTTTGCTCAGGCACAATCATGAAATAAAATGGTCCTGATCATATACTTAAAGCAAATGCACATTGCCTAACTTGGAAACCTATGAATTATAACATACACAGATATTGAGATACAAAAATATGTTACTATAGAAGTGTTAAGTTTAAAGAACTACCAGGTATCTGGCTATAGAATCTAAACAATCCTAAACAATAATCGAAGCTTCTGTCCTAAGATATTAGAAAAGGAAGAAAAAAATAAATTAAAAGTAAATAGAAGAAAGAACTAATAAAGATAAAAGCAGATCAATGAAAATGGATATAGAAAAGCAATAAATAAAATCAATAAAACCAAAAGTGTTTTCTTTGAAAAGATCAATAATTCACCATATAAACAGATTAAATAAGAAAACATGATCATATAAATTGATGTTGAAAAGCATTTGGAAACATTAAACATCTATTCTTGATAAATCTTTTCAGCAAACTAGGAATAGAAGGCGATTTCCTCAAACGGATAAATGGCATCTACAAAAAAATCTATAGTTAACATCATATGTAATCATGAATGACCAAATGCTTTACCCCCCAAATATCAAGAACAACTCAGTGATGTACAATCTTAACTCTCTTGTTCAAAATTATAGTGGCATTACTAACTATTGCAATAAAGCAAGAAAAGGGGAAAAATTAATAAAAAGCATACAGATTTGAAAGGAAGTAACTAAAGTGCTTTATTTGCTAATGTCATTATTATCTATATAGCAATGCCAAGGTATTGTATTAGCCAAAGGGGTGCTGATGCAAAATACCAGAAATCTGTTGGCTTTTATAAAGGGTATTTATTAGGGGTAGAAACTTATGGTTACCAGGCATAAAGCATAAGGAACTTCCCTCATAAAAGTCTGTTGCCACGTGTTGGAGTAAGATGGCTGCCTACGTTCAGCCTTCCTCTTCCTCTTAAAGCTCCATGGTCAGGCTGTCTAGGCTTTGTCTCTCTCCCTGGGGCTTGATTCTCTCCGGGCTCAGCTGGTTTGTTCTCTGCACAAGACCAGCTGTGAACTGTCAGGAGAACAGCTTGTCTCTTTTCCCAGGGCCTTCTCTCCTTCCTCACAAACAAGCTCCTCTGTGTAATTACTTCCCGGGGCTCCAGCTCAAAAAATTCCCTTGTGTCCTCCTTCTCCATGTCTTTACTTTCCCAGGTTCCATATCAAAACTCCGGCATCAATACTCCAACTCTCTTCTCTGCCATGTAATTTTCTCTGTGAGTCCCCACCCACCAAGGAGGCAGGGACACAACGTCCTACTGATGTGGCCCAATCAAAGCCCTAATAATAATTTAATCATGCCCAGGTACAGACCAGTTTACAAACATAATCCAATATCTATTTTTGGAATTTATAAATAATGCCAAACTGCTACAGGTATCAAAAATAGAAACAAGCAAACAAAGTTATTGAAACAACAGAATTTAGCAATTTTGTAGGATATAAATTCGACACACAAAAGCAAATGTATTTCTTTATCCTAGTAATGAATAGGAAATTAAAAAAGAAATATTATTCAGAAAGATTCCCAAAAAGGAAATGAAATACTTAGTATAAATCTAACAATGCATGTGCAGGATCTGATTGTTGAAAAGTTCAAAGCACTGATGAAAGAATCAAAAAAAAAAATTAAATAATGGATAGACATACCATATTCATTGTTTTAATGATTCAATATAGATATCAATTATTTTAAAATGTTGATAGATTTGACACAATTTCAATAAAATACCAGAAGGATTTTTTGTAGGTATTGTCACAGTTATTAAATGTATATAGAAAGACAAAGAAGTAGCATAGCCAAACAAAAAAAAGAATGAAGTTGTAGAATTCATGTCACTCACACTGATTTTTAAATTTACTATGCATCTACAGTAAGCAAGAGAGTATGATATTGGGTATTGGACAGAGACAGACACCAATAGAATAGGGTAGAAGGTTCAGAAATGGAGGCAAATAAATATGGTCAATTGTTTTTTGACACAGGTACCAAGGAAAGTCAATAGAAAAAGGATTCCCTTGTTAAAAATGTTGTGGAACATTTGGACATCCATATGTCAGAAGGTGAACCTCAACCTCAACCTTAAACCTATATAAAACCAACTCAAATTGGGTCATAGATCTAAATGTAAAACTCTAAAAGTTTTAGAAGAAAACATAAGAGAAAATATTTGTCACCATCAGGTAGGTAAAGGTATTTTAAACATATCATTCTAATACAATTCCAAAACGAAAAATAAATTGATAGATTGGCCTTCACCAAAATTAAAAACTGGTGGTAATGTAAAATGTTATGGCTGCTCTTGGGAATAGTTTAGTAGTTTCTTTCAAAGTCAGAAATGCACTTACTGAATGACCTATCAACTCCATTCCTAGCTATTTACCCTAGAAAAATGAAACTCGGATTCATACAAAAACCTATATACAGACATTTTAGTGGTTCTGCTCAAAATCACTAATCTAGAAACAAGGCAATGTACTTAATTGGGTGAACTGATAAACTATGGTAAACCGTACATGGAACACTACTCATGAATAAAAAGATGAGCTATTAATCCATGCAACAACTTAGATTAATCTTAAAGTCATTATCCTGAGTAAAAGAAGCCAGTCTTCCAAAGTTAACACACTATTTGATTCCATTAATATAAATTTGTCAAAAATACAAAAAATCTAGTGATGAAGATCAGATCAGTCATTGCCAGAGGTTAGAGATAGAGGAAAGATGTGACTACAAACACACAGCATGAGGAAGATTTTTGGGGTGACAGAACTTTACTTTATCATATTTGTGTAGGTGGTTATACAAATCTATATAAGCATTAAAATTCACAGAACCGGGAGGCGGGTGTGGCTCAGTGGATGGAGCCCCCGTTTACCATATGGGAGGCCCGGGTTCGCGTCCCGAGGCCTCCTTGTGAGG
>JAQZBX010003316.1:0-12396 GCA_029593785.1 Cabassous unicinctus
GCTATATTAGAAACCATGCATGTGTCCCCAGACCTAGTTTTTCTCCCTAGGTCTGGTTTTTAGAATGCTGGTGATAAACTAAGCCTGATTTATTATATGACCATCCTGTATGGGAAAAGACTGTAACTTTGGGTATCTTTGGTCAACCTTAAGAGATATAGCAGGGGGACAGATGTGGTTCAAATGGTTGGGCATCTGTCTCCCATACGGAGGGACCTGGTTTCGTTCCCCGGGACCTTCCGGTAAAAATGAAAAAAAGAAAAATATAGAAGACATGGATGCGCCGCCAGGCCCCGTGCGCAGGTGAGCCACCAGGCCCCTTGAGCGGGTGCGCCATCAGGCCCCACGAGCCACACAGCAAGATGATGACGTAACAGGAGAGTGACACAAGGGAAAGCCAAGACAAGACGCACTGAAAAAACAGGAACTAAGGTGGTGCAGGCAGTAGGATGCCTCTCTGCCACATCAGAGGCTCCAAAGATCAAATCCTAGTGAAGACAGGAGGAGAAGGATGTGAAGAGTGGGCATGAAACGGACACAGAGATTTGCCCAGCGATGGACACAAAAACAGCAAAAACAGGGGCGGGGGGGGGTAAAAATGGATAAAAGTAAATAAATAAATGCTAAGAAAAAAAGTATAGGGGAGTAAGATATGAACTATAGTTAGTAGTAATATTTTGATGATGCTCTTTCATAATTTCTTAACAAATGTTTCACAACAATGCAAAGTATTTCTGGTGGGGTGATGTGTGGGAGCACTGTATGATGTTATGCATGTTTGTTTTGTAAGTTCACAATGTTTACTGAACACTTATTGTTTATGTATGTTCATGTACAAATGATATACTTCAATAAATGGTTTTAAAAAATCAATTTGACAATTAACACAATTTGGAAAAGAAGATTGGATTTCACATATTTACAAATGTGGTGATGATGATGATTTAATTTCCCAACCTCTACCAGGAACTGAGGAGGCCATTTTGAAATTGATATAGCAAGACCCATGGATTTACAATTTGATTCTCCAGACAATCAACCATGTTCATCCCATGGGGAAGTGGCGAGTGGGCCAAAATTAGTGGTCATTATTTAGACAAAGTTGATACACTTTTAAAAATTTTGTTTGGTTATTCCCTAACTCTCCCATTGTCCCCAAACCACGCCTTCTCTATGTGACATATAGGTAGTAGTCAACGTAATGACCATGATAATAAAACTAATATTGATTGAGTCCTTTCATGTGTCAAGGACTATTCCAAGTGCTATGCATGTTTTATTTCATTTATTCTTCATGTAATCCCATGAGGTCAGTACTATTATTATTCTCATTCTGAAATGAAAGAAATCAACATAGAAAGTTTAAGTAACTTGTTCAAGGTCACACAGTTCACAGGTGGGGTAACTCAGGGGTCCTGCCTGGCAGTTTGCTTCCAGGGACTGTGCTCGTTAACATCTCTGCTATTTCGTCTCTCCTTGTGGCTATCGACCCTATGGGAGATTTATGTGCCTGCAGAGATAAATATGGTTTACCTCTAGTGTTAAAGATTTGTCGCTAGAGACATTTCTTGAACTGATTTTCCCTCACTTCCCCTTTAAGACTGGGTATCACCTGCTCCAGGAAGTCATCCTTAATCTCTTCTAGATTCAGCAAAATCTTGCCCTCTGTATTCCTATAACACCCTTTGCTTTCTCTTTTCATGCGACCTCAACTATAGCCATCTGTTTCCTTGCCTGCTTCCCTCGTGAGTCTGCGAGTTTAAGGACAGAAACTTTCCTCTCTCTCTGTGCCTAGAACCTAGTGATCAAGAAATAGTCATTTACTTAATTAAGGAAAATTACAATTTATTTTCAGTCTCCCAAAAGCCTTATCATAAAGGAGTGCTTATTGTTGTATATATTCATTCATTATTTCATCTATTCATTGATTCATTCATTCACTCAGCAGATATTTATTGAGGACCTACTCTTTTGGGGGCTGGGGATACCATAGTCAAAAAACTTAGGTGGTTTCTGTTCAGAAGCTTTCAGTCTATTGTCAGGGGAGAGACAGAGTTGTATAATTATTAGCTGGGATAGCGGTATTGGAGAAAAGTATAGGGTGTGATGGGAACATAAAAAATTGAACAGAACAGTCCCTGTGTCCCCAAGAAAAACCTCTAATCTTACCATAAGGGTTAAATGGGACACCCTTTGATTCTAGAGGGTATGCCCTGAATCAATAGCCACTGGTTATCATGGGCCAGTTGGAGGCAGATTTGGACAAGTCTGGATGTAAGTTACTCTTACTAAAAGTCTTAGTATCATTGAGTTAAAGAGGCCTCAACAATTAAATCCAACTTTAAATACACTGGAAAAGCTGATGTTAAGATTCCAGGTAAACTGCTTGTGCAAGGAGAATGCGAATCAGTCCTAAGTTATGAGTATTTATTCAATGTCCCAACACTATTGCTTGGAACACATAGAGACTAGGGTCTTCCTAGAAACTTTATGAGGCACTTAAGGATTTATCTTGATGGCCTCGGATACTTCTACACAGAATCCAAGACTAATTATCCAAAACCAAGGTCCATGTTTTTCCAGGGATTTATTCCAAGTTCATCTTAGTGCTACCCTCTGGTGGGTAAAACCAGATAGCAGGCATCAAACTTTGAATTCTGTAGAACATTCTGATAGAGTGAGTTTTTGTTTTATTTAGAGGAGGGATCATAAGATATTATTAAAACAACTTGAACATCTGGTTTGGGGATAGAGTCATTTTGTTGTGTGACTGCCAAACCACAGAGCCAAGCTTACTGAGAAAGCCTCCCCTTTCCCGGCCCTCCATAAAGCCTGATACCCAGCTCTTCACAAAATGCACCTTCCAACACAAATGAAGTGGGAAGGGGAGCAGAGTGGGGTCTTCAAGAATCAAGGAAAATTCACCGGGGGGTTGGAAAATCAGAGCAATAAGGGGCAGCTAGACTCCCTTCTGACTCTGTTTTTTCAAGCTAATTTCCCCCTTATTTTCAAACTATCACTGAAAATGTTCAAAAAGGAAGCGATATCCAAAAATGTTATTCATTGAATCCCAGTAAATTCCTCCTCCTAACACAGCTTCCCCCTTTGCCACCAGGCTGAAGGACTGAAGTCAGTCGTAGAGAAAGCAAGACTGAGAGGAATGAATACCTGTGTTCACGTCCCAGTGTAATTCTCTCCTGCTAGTTGTCTATTGCTCCAGACATGCCCTTAAGCTGTTTAGATTCATCCATTTATTCAGAAAATATTTTTGAGCACTTCTCAGGTAACAGGCTCTGTACCAGGCACTGGTCTCTATTGATATGATGGCATTTATATTTTAGGCAGACAATACAATTAAGTGGACATATATTTATGACTATCACTAGCTGGGAAAGAGAAATGAAAGAAATGGATTGGCTTAAACAACAGGAATTTATTGTCTCATGGATTCAGAAGCTAGAAGGCTCGTTTCCTCCCAGGGGCTGTGGCATTCTGGTGCTGGCTTGCAGCAATCCTTGGGATTCTTGGCTTGCTTCTCTGCTTCATGTCACATGTCGGTGTCCCCTCCTTTATCCCTGCTCTTCCGGTTTCCACTGACATCCAGCTTCTGGCTCCTTTCTCTGGCTTTCTCTTTATAAGGCCTTCAGTAATCCAGATAAAGGCCACACCTTAACTTCTTCAAAAGGTCCTACATGCAATGGGTTCCCACCCACAGGGATGTGCATTAAAATTAAGAACATGTATATTTTGGGATACGTAATTCAACCTACCATTATGTGAGGCTCACATAATGATCTCCGTAAGCAAATGTCTCTAACGCCACCATAAGTTCTCAATACGGTCGTCTTTCCTCCTAGGCGAAAGCAGCTTTCTTAGTGGTGGAGGGTAGGCAGAAGTGGGCTGAGAGGAAAGGAAGGCAAGAAGTTGGTCTGAAGGAGCCGAGAGTGTGACTAGAGTAATCGGGTAGGGCTACGTGCTCATCTTTCTTTCTGGACCTGAGATGTGCTGAGCAAGGGCTTCGCAGAGACAAAAGAAAAAGCAAGAGCCCAGGACTTGTCAAAGGGCTTGGAGCTCCTAAATGCAGCACAAAGTGTGATTGTTCTATAGTAACAGTTTTGGCCATGTTGCTAATTTATTCCATTCTAATCTCCTTTTGCTGGGGAGACAAAAGTCTGAGCATTTCTCTCTTGCACAGCCCTGCAGGCTGCTGCTGTGAGAATGGCCTCCTTGTTTCACCCAGCTCTCCTCACATTCGCACTTTCTTGGCAAACCTGTGGGGAGGTATCAGAGTCACCAGGCACGCCCCGGAACTTTGATATGATTGGAATGTAATCAAATGCCTCACAAAATGGGGCTATTTACCTTACCCCTGGAAACCACTGTAGAAATATTTAAAAGGGATCAAAATACGAATTATTAGGATTCCGCCCTCCACAATGAGCTTTTTAGGATTCGTATTTTTGATATGCCCCTTACTCTTCCCAAGAAGCCAGGTCAAGTATTTACTCTGATTCTAACATTTCAGTGCAGCAAGTGGTAAAAAGATGGTTCCACTCCGGTCTTCTTCAGTGATATTTCTTTGCCTTGTTCCCAGGCCTTTCTTTTTTTTTTTATATATCATTTTACAAATATTGGTATGTACTGTGAAAAATCTTGATTTTTATGAACAATAAAAAAAAAAAGAAAGAAATATTTAGCAAATAATATCAAAACATAATAATATAATCCAGGCCTTTCTTTATCTCAGGAGAAGCCTGGAAAAAACTCTCACAGCAGTCTTGGGTGGCATGGTCTTGATGCCTGGAATTACCAAACCTGGAGGTGGAAACGTGTGATTTTGAAGGGACCCCCGTAGGTAGTCAGAGGTCTTGTAATTGAGGACCGCAGGATCCTGGGGACTCAGAAGCCCAAAGAGAAAACAACCTGGCTGTTCATCAGTCCTTTAACTCCTCATGTATTATTCCCTTTCTGTCCCTCCACCCCACCCTAGGACTTGCTTTAAAGCTTCTCTATAATTTTCAGACCCTCAGACCCACCCCACCCTGACTCTCAGAAAACTCCACTGTCTTAACATGTAATTAATCCATCTTCTTCCACTCACTGTTTCTCTTCACCTCAAAACATCCCTTTGTCTTCATCCTCTCTCTCTTCCTTTCCTTGCCCTTGGTTCCAAATTAAATGCCCCCACCCAGGCCGATGATCAAATAGTCCCAAATGATTCTTCACATTGGTGTTTTCAATCGCATCCCTTCCAACACCTCCTTTCCCCTTTTCATAAAAATTCTTTCCCCTTTTCTAAAGGAGAAAGTGACTTTCAGTCCTTCCCAGCCTCTAAAATCAGCACAAATAACCCTTAGCGCTCTCCAGCTAGCACATCGCCTCGCTGCTTCCCTTCCATATTAGAACTGTTAAATTTGTCGCCTGCACTGACTGGCTCCCCCTTCTCAACCCCTCTCACTCCTTTTGCCCTTGCAAACTGTCTTTTTCTCAAATGACATTATTAAAACTGTCTTACTAATTGGTGAAATAATCCCCAAATCCTCAAGACTGAGGAATGAACAAACATAGGGGGAGAATGCAACTATGGACAAAAGTAGACTTATTATTCTAGCAATGGAAGAAATTGTATCGCTGATATAAAGGCAGTGGCCACCAGAGGTTCTGAGGGAGGGAGAGGGAAGACTAGTGCAACATGGGGGCATGTTTGGGACTTTGGAATTGTCCTGCATGACACTGCAATGATGGATACAGGACATTATACATTTTATCAAAACCTATAAAATTGTGCTGGGCAAAATGTAAACTGTAATGTAAACTATAGTCCTTGGTTAGTACAATGCTTCAATAAGTGTTCATCAACTGTCACAAATGTACCACACTAATGAAAGATGATGTTAATGTGGGAAAGTGTGGGAGGGGTGAAGTAGGGTATATGGGAATCCCCTATATTTTGATGTAACATTTATGTAATCTAAAGCTTCTTTAAAAATTAAAAAAATTTTTAAAAAAATTGGTGAACTAAATAATTCACCATTGACTCTCAAATCATCAAGGTGAGTGGTTTTTTTCTTTCTCAGTCTTATTGCTCCCCCTGACCCCACTGACATCCCCTTTCTTCCTGAAATAACAGTAGTAACAGCAGTATTGGTTCTTTTACCACAATAAATCATTTTTCTCCAGTTCCTAAATGGCAACTCCCTTCTTTCTCTGGCTGAGAAAGAAAAACATTTCCAGGATTTCTCTGCTCCCCTCTCTGCTGCCCCCGACTTTTTCTTCTTTCCATTCTTCTCTCTTCTCTCTCTCAACAGTTTCATCCATTGCCATTGTTTCAGGGACTCCAAATCTTTTCCTCCAGAACTCTCTTACCTCCTGGATTCCAGACTCATAATTTCAACTACCTTCTGGACTTCTCCTCTAACATGTACTGCTGGCATCTCAACACAGAGCTTTCGTTATTAAATTTATTCTCTTCTCCTAGAAACCTACTCAGCCTTCTGGTCTCTATTTTTGTAGATGGTGCAACTATTACTCTGCTCATGCAAACTAAACAGTTGACTCTTTGCTCTCCATCACCTTTATTTTTTAAACTCATATTTTTGTTTGTTTGTTTGTTTTCTGAATTGTCTCTTGGCTTCTCTCCTGCCTTTCTATTACAATTGTTATCATCCAAATTTACACTTTCTCTTCTTCCTGCCTGGGCTCTTGCCTGTCAAGCGGTTGTTTCCTGGATTTTGGTTTTCTCCTTTTCCAATGTTCTTACAAACCTTAGACAAGTTAATCTTTTCAAAGCCCACTTCAGATCAAAGGCTTTTATTGGTTTTACCTCTCAATTAATTATAGGCTCTTATTTGTCCTTCAAGGCCTTCTACATGTTGGCCCTAAATGACCTTTTGGGTTTAACTCTCAATATTGTCCCATAGTTAATCTATTTTCTAGGCAGATTAGGTGACTCGAACTTCTCAGTCATGCCCAGTGATTTCCAATGCCTGCCCTTTTCTCTGCTTAACCATTCTTTCTCTGCTTAACCATTTTTGTTAAAATATGGTAGAATCTATTGCTGCTGTGAACTGCTGCAAAACCCAGTTTGAGCTTCCCTGATGTGACTCTCACCATTGTCTGCCTAATATTGTTTATTTTGAGAGCTTGACTTCTTTCTCCTCTATTTGTAAGACCTTTGAGGGGAAGGAGTAGAGCGTAGGCCTCTTTAGAAGCTTGCACAGCACCTGACATGTTATCTTCTGCATGGTAGGTCCCAATATACATTTGTTGAAAATTGAATTTAAAAAATCATTATAGCTTTAAAAACTTTATAATTTGTTTCTTGTATTGTGTTTTGCATGGGCTTTTAAATTTTTAATCTCTTCATTTTTTATTTTAGTCAATGACTGGAAAGGATTGGTAACTATTCACTTTACATAAACACTGCCAGGAAAATACATTTCTGCACCAACATTTTGAGAGTGGCTATGCGTTCCTATTTAAATGTTTTAGTGAAAATAAGAAACAAATATATGATTATAATGCATCAGAAGCTTCTGGGCCATGGTGTTATGGAATTGGTGCTTCTTCTAAAAAAAAAAAAATACACAAAGTCTTATAGTAGTGAGACATCCAAAATACTGAGCACAACATCCAAAGATTTCAGGGTACCCACTCCCAACCCTATTTCCCTACATTCTGTCTGTAAGAGGATTTAAGAAAAGACAAGTAACAGAAGGTGATAAACCTGGTCACAGAATCTTAAGAGTGTCCCTTACTGGTCCTAGCATGGTTTTTCATAACTCTATACACAGATAAAAACATTTAAAATGCAGTCAACTACCCTGGCTCTTCAAATTGAAAAATGAAGTATTTGGAAAATGTGTTCAATAACTAACAAATTAAGAATGCAGGGACCATGTATCAATACCTTGTTTGTTCCTCTCATGGGATTAAAATCAGTTCTGAGCACATAGTGAATGATCAATCAGTCCTCATTGATTGATTATAGATAGCTAATATACATAGATGGGACACCTTCTGGAAACTTTCCTTGATCTCTCAACTCAGGTGAAAGTTTACGCCATATGTAGACCAAACTTCTTTCTAGAACTGTGTTGGTTGAGAAGTAACCCCACAAAACTTCATCAAACAATTGGTTCTTGAAATAATTCAACCTTTGTTAAGTGGGGGGAAAAGTAGTCGGTAGGTAGGATCCAAGTCCTTAAAAAAAAATTCTTTTTTAATGGAGTGTGTAGTTTCATTTTATTTTTTTTCCAGACACATTTGTGTGTACTCTTGCCCTGGCTGCAGCAGAGAAACGAGCAGTCCTATCTCACCTGGGGCGATTGGATCCCTCTTCAACAGGTAGGCCTCTCTAGCCATCTTGGCTTGCTTTTGTGCCACAGGCAAAGTTTTCGTCTTCTCAACTTTATTTTGAAGCAAGTTCAAGAAAATTCAGAATAGCAGGGTTGGGTGGAAAAAATAAGAAACCTTTTGTTCAGCATGTACAGTTTGAATTGTGTCAGGAAATATTGCTACTTCCATTTCACTGCACTTTACTTTGGAGGAATCACTTTTTTTAAAAAACAAAGTCAAGAGAACCTAAATCAAGAGGCTCTCCATAGCTGATTCTCATGGACAGATGGCCGGCTCAAACACATAACAAAAGGTCTGTTGTGATGTTGCCAATTCCATTTCATGAACTCTTTTGGTATAAACTGGAGAAAGCACTTATGCTCAGAGTTCTTTTTTTTTTCTTTGCTGCCAGTTGTCTTTGCCAAGGTCAATGTTTCTATTACATGGGGGAAAGTATGCACTCCCCCTGGTGGCTGATTTGACACAAAGCTGTTTTTCTTTACCAAAAGAGCCCATCCATGAATCTCAGAAGCTAAAATGTCCTAGAGTGATCATTTAACAGGTATTTATTGGGCTCTGAATGTGTGCCAGGCAATGTACTAAGTGACTGGGGTTGGAAAACCCAAGGTCTTTCTTTGGGTTTTCTACTTACTAACCAGCCATTCGACCTACGGACCAGGCAGCCATTTAACCTCTCTGTGCTTCGTTTCCTCAACAACGAAGTGTATTATATCTGCACTGCTTATCTCAAAGTATAGTATTGGTATCCAGAAATTTAAAAAATAGCAGCCACAATGATGGCCACATAGTGTAAATTAGATGAGGTCACTTCAATTCTTAACATCGTTTAATGTCTTTCCATTACCATTAAAATAAAAGTCAAACTCTTTTCATGGATTCAAAGACCCTGCATAATCTAAGCCCCTGCTCCTTGTCAACCTCATCTCATACCATGAACCTTATACCTCCATCCATACCCGCCAACTTTTGTTTCCTTGAAATCATGATTTTCTTCAAGGCCTTTACACGTACTTGCTCATCTTCCTGGGAAGCGCTTTCTCCTACTCTTTACCTGCCTAGCTCTTATTTATCCGCATTTCATAAAGGCCACCTTCTAGGAAATGCCTTTGCTAATCATCAAACTCAAAAATTGATTTCCTTTATAGTTTTCTTTCATAGAACCTTATTATTTCCAGTCATAGAACTTAGCACATATGGAAAGTATCTGTGTATTTGTTTCTTTACTTCTTTACTGACTGTCTTCTCCACTAGAATGGAAGCTCCATGAGGGCAGGTACCATAACTGCATAACTCACTACTTTATTCCCAGCATCTGTAAATAGCATCAGTTGGAATTTGGGGAGTGAATGAATGAATGAAACATGTGAAATGCTATAGAAATGTAAATTTATTACATAAAAATAAAATAACACATAATATCCAAGAAAAAAAGGAGGAAAGGAGTTTGAGAAAGAGGAGGTTGGTGTATTTGACAAGTATTATTGGGGTATGTGTTTTACAGATCATTTTAATTATATGCTCAGCTATGTTAATATCACGTTATAATTTAACTGTCAGTTTTCAGATGAGAAAACTGAGGTGAAAATTGAGGAGAAATCCACACATGTGAAGTGTTGTGTCTCAGGTAGTACAGTGGCAGAAACAGGACTTAAATGTGAGTCTCTGACTCTGATCTAGAGTTCTTCCCACTACATCATGCATATTCATGTATATCATTATCATTAGATCTCATTTCTTGAGGCTTGATAGCATTGCTAAACACCTGCATTAATTATAGACTAAAGTGACTATGAAAAATTGCTTGATATTTATCAATAATCTTCCATCCTGGGCTCCTGGAACTAAAATAGGCATACATTTCAGCTCAACCCCTTCTTCCTCCCCTCCTCCTTTCCCTCCCTTCCTCCCTTCCTTCCTTCAGTTTTACTTTTCTCTTATTTTGTCATCCTTTATGCCCAGAGGGTTCTTTCAATCTGGAAGTTCATGCCTTTCAGTTCTAGGCAATTTTCTTGAATTATTTCTTTATCATTTCCTTCCCTCCATTTTCTGTGTTTTCTTTTTCTGTAACTCTGCATCTCTTCCAACTTTTCTATTGAAATTTTCATTTCTGCTATTATTAATTTAATTGTCAGTAACTCTTTTCTGTTCTTTAAATATTTGTTTTAAAAGCAAACTGTTCTTGTTTCATAGATACAATATCCTTCCAAAACATTTTGAAAAGTGATACTATTTTTGAAATTACTTTTTTCTTTGCATTTTCTGTCTTTATTTTAAGTTCCTTTATCTTCCATAGTATGTTTTAGTCACTGTCTTTATATTGAGGCTTTTCTCAAATGTTTGGTGAATCTTGGATGCCCATTTTTATTTAAGAGAGGAGAGGATTGCCAAATAAGATGCAGATATACCAGATAATTTGAATTTCAGATAAAGAATATTACGTAGTATAAAAATGTCCCAAACATTGCAATTTTATTTGCTATATCTGGCAAGTCTAAAAGAGGAGCACAAGGCAACTGAAGAAAGTTCTGTGTGTATGGACAGGCCTGGCTCTCTACTGGATATCACTGAGGTGATCTTGCTAGGACACTTTGTTAGAGGATATCAATATCCTCTAACTGTCAATAGCTTTAGGATTTTATTCTTGGGCTGGGCAGGGTCTTCAGAGAAGAATATTTCAATCTTCAGCCTAGTGGGTCTAGGTTTGGCAGCTAGTATTCTGAGAGTCAAAGTGGGGCAGGGAGGTGGAAATCTCACATTCAGAATATATACTTTTAGCAAATCTCCCTGCTTTCAGTAGGGTGCACTTGCCTTCACTGGTGCCTGTCATCCCTCGGTATAGAGGACAGGGAGTAAGGCTTCAGTTTTCTGCCAGGAGGGTGGGGGGATTGCTTCTTAAACAGACTATATCAAACTCTATATCAGTCACGGCTGCATCCCCACTTTCAAAGGAAATTCTTGCTGCCAATTTCTGAGACTTTTTGGGGTTTTGCACTGCAAATCAGGCTGCTTCTGGGCTTCCCCTACTGTCAACTTAAATATCAGCCTTTCTGGGTCTGCTAGGCGAGTTACCCCTCAACCATCTGCTTTCCATCTTCCACAATGTTGTTGTTGTTTTCTTCCTGATTCTTTTTGTCTTTATGGGTTAATGCCTTTAAAAACAATCCCATTACTGTCTTTTTAGTGGGTTCTGGGGATGGGATAGTAATGTAAAGCATATGTTAATTCCAACATCTTTAACTAGAAGCATGGCCATGAATTTTCAAAATGACTACAGGAGAATTATTTAATTCCTCTTTTCTAAATTTTCTTTATTGTTAAAAATGAGAGGATTACACACTAAAACTGTTTTGTTGTATATCTCTTCCTACATTATCATTCTTCACTGAAAGAACCATGTAACAATGCCTTAAGACTTCAAAACAAATCTGTTTTTGTTTTCTTAAGGGATAATTTAAAGACATGGTCTACATTTTCAATCATATCAAGTCTCCCAGTTCTACCACCTGCCATGAATGTGACCTTGAGCAAGTTCTTCTCTGAATTCTTTCTTCCCCAAAATAGGAACAATAGTATCAACTCCTCTCATAAAGTTGCTGTGAAGAGCAGATGGAATAATCCATATGAAAGTGCTTCAAAAATGGAGACTTGCTATGCAAATATTGGTTGGTGTAGTTATTTTTTGGTCCTTAATCTTTTAAAAGTATTCTGGTTGAAGAATCATAGTATTTGCCTTTAATTGCTTGGATTTATTATAATTAGTGTTACTAGCCCCTGCCTATTGCCAGTGAATCTATTCCTATAAAGAACTGAGTCTTCAACGACATTAATAACAATAACAATAAGGGCTACTCTTAATCAAAAGCCACTAACATGTCAGGTGATCAGCTAAGTGCTTTACGTACATCATCTCTAATCTTTACAACCATTCTGCAAGGTAAGTCCTGTTGAACTCATTTTACAGATAAGAAAATTGAGGCTCGTGGAGATTACGTTATTTGGCCAAGTTTATTACTCATTCAGTAAACACTGGAATTGGGA
>JAQZBX010003316.1:12496-66038 GCA_029593785.1 Cabassous unicinctus
CCCCCCCCCCCCCCCCCCGCCAGGGATTCTGGTTTCTGACCATAGAGTCTTTTGGTCACACGTTCTCATGTCCCCTGCCTTTATTCATTGCTGTTGTTCTGCTTCAAATATCATTTCCCCCTTTCTCTGCCCAGTGCCTGCCTACTTACCCTTCACGGCTCCATTAAACCGTGTCCAGCTTCTTTGCAAAACTTGTATTTATTTCTCTAAACAAAATTAGTTGCTCCCTTCTCTATGTTCTCTGAGAATTTTAATTTGAGCCACATAACATGGCCTCTTTTAACCTTTTTTTTTAACCTTCAAAAATGGCAATTTTGTATCAATTAACCACATATCTCCTTAGCCCATTATATTTTAGTTGAAGACAGTATGTAGCTGTATCCTCCCCACTGCACTCCCAGCCTATAAGCTCCAGGACCGGTACCCATAATAGGAGATGACAGTCCTAAGAACTTTACATGAGTGAACTCCTTCAGCCCTCAAAGCAACCCTATAAGATAGGTAATTTTATATGCATAGCCCCATTTTATAATTAAGGAAACGGAGGCACGTAGAAGTCAAATAACTAACCCAAGCTCACAAAACTAATAAGTGGCAGTGCTTGGATTTGAGCCTAAGCAATCTGGCTTTAAAATCCACAGTCTTAATCATTTCTCCAAACTTCTTTCCCTACCAGTCTGTCTGTCTACGTCTTTTTCACCAATGTATTCCCAGGACCTAGCGCAAGGCTAGATGCCTAATAGGTGTTCAGCAAAGAGCTGAATAAATGAATTCTGTATCTTCCATGTTTATTAAGTACCTACTCTGAGCCCCAGTACTATGGTGATTGGCACCAAGATCAATAAGGCCCAGCTTCTGCCCTCATGGAGGTCACAGCCCAGGAGGGAACTCTGGCAAACAGTGCAGCGGCTATAATGGAGTGACACACTGGCCATCAGCAAGGAGCCTTAGGGGAGGTACGAATGGCCTGCTGAGGAAGCACCTGAGAAGAGGAGGTGGTTTAAGAGGCGAGTCCTGAGGGACGGGCAGTGTTATCCATTCAAAGGGATATTTTGGACAGATGTGCTCCTGGCAGGTGGAGCAACTCATGTAAAGGCCCTGAGTGGGGGGAAGAGAGCAGAGTAAACCAGGGGCTGTGTGTGTGTTTGTGTGTGTGTGTGTCTGTGTGTGAACGTGTGAGTTCCCATGCCAGGCAATGTCTTCCTCGTGCACAGTGGTCCCCCATGAGCTTGTTAAGAGCGGGTAGATCAGAGAGGGGTAGAACTTGGGCTCTGGGACAAGGCCTTGTATTTAGATCCCAGCTCTATCATTTACTGTTATAGTGACCTTGGGTAGATTTCTTAACCTCTTCCTGCCTCAGTCATAATGGATCTAACAATAGTACCTACCTGGTGAGGTTGGAGGGAGGATTGCCACATCTAATCCTTTTAAGGCACTTGGAATAGTTAGCCTGGTTCTTGGAAAATAACCAAAATAGTTCTTCATTAGTTTTCCTGAGTGTGTGGAGTTAATGAAAGAAAAGATTGACTGAGAGATAGAAGTTTGTAATTAAGTTACCATCTGAGCCTTTAAATGGGTTTCCACAATAATTAAATAACTAGAATAATACCTATTATGTATTGCTTGCTAGGTATCCATTGGTGTGCTAATCTGAAAACAATCCTGGGGGGAAGGTGCTATTGGCCCCGCTTTATACATAAGTACAGTGAGGTACAGAGAAGTTAAGTAACATTCTCACACTCAGTGAAAAATAACAGAGGCAGATTTTAAACCAGGCATCTACCTCCAGCATTCAAAGGCTGAGCTATCCTGTCATGCTGGTTTTCTGGTTTGAAAGTTTGAATATGGAAGAGAAATATGTTGGGTCCCAGATCATTCTTGGTTTGATGGGACTATTTGAAAATAAAAATAATACAAAGTGAAGAATAAATATTAGTGTGACAACATATTCCGGTTGGTTTTCATCTCTTCAGGCTTTTTTCACTGGATTGATGATGCCCCAATTCCCTTGAGAAAAGTCAGTAAGACATTGCATAGAACAAAAAGTTACTCTTTTATGGCCTCATACTCAAGAAATATGGCCTTATCTTTAATTTTCCCTTAAAATATTAATTCAAGCCAAAGATTTCATCTAAGTGATTGGATTGAAATCTTTTTTAAAAGAGCACTCTCAAAAGAAAACAAAACATAAAATATAAAGTTATTGCTAGAATTAAGACATAATCTTAGAAATGAAGCAGTAGGATATAGCTTAAAAACTAAAGATTTTGAAAGTTTCAAATGCTAAACCTAAATCTAGTGATGCAAGAATGAAGGACAAGAACTAACTTTGGAAACTTCTGGCTCTGGGCAAGTTATTTAACTTCTCTGTGCACCAGATTATTTATCTCTCCAATGGAGATAATAATAATACTTACCTCAAAGGTTGTGACATGGACAATAAACGAGTTAATTGATGGAAAATGCTTTTTACAATACCTGGTGGATAGTAAGTGTGCCAAGTTACTTTCCAAAGGTCATCCAACTGGCTAATATCAGAAAATAGAATTCTTACTCCTAATCCTCTCTTCTAGGTAAGTCTTTTTTTTTTTTTTTGAAGAACAACAGTTTATAATGAGCATTCTCAAAATAGTTGATGTTTGAGTCTCAGTGTGTTTGCTTCTAGGAAGTAAATTCGTATTTATTTCTTATTCCTTTTTCTTCTGATATTATGATATTAATTCCTTAGGGTAGAATGCCTTCTTATAAAATTTTAAGCAATAATGCTAGGTCAAAATCTGACATCTGAATTTATGGTAAACATCCTTTTTAAAAAAAATTTTTGTGGTCTTATGCAACTTTACAGAAAAAAAAAAAAGCAGCACATGATATTTAAAAAAACAAATACGTGTGTTGTTTTTAGCTTAAAAATCCAAAATTACAAAAGTATTTATCTTCAGATGAGCAGGAGTAGCTCAAGTGGTTGAGTGCCTACTTCCCATGTTCAAGGTCCCAGGTTCAATCCCCATTACCTCCTAAAAAAACAAAACAAAACAAACAAACAAAAAAACAACTCAGGAGACCCAGTGTAGCTCAGTGGTTGAGCGTTGGCTTCTCACATAAAAGGTTGCAGGTTCAATTCCTGGCTGGTACCTCAAAAAAGAAAAAAAAAATTTTTTTCAGAAATAGTTGTAGATGGTACCATTAAAATAGACAGTGGTGTTGAGGCTGATATCTGAAAGTGATATAATCATAAGGCTTGAAATCTGGCATCCTTTTGTGTTTGAAATTAAAGCATTATATAAAGACCCAGAAGGAAGTTATACAAAATTTACAGAGCCAGAAATGGAGAAAAACTTGTCTCTTGTTCATTTTCTATTACACAGCCCAGTGTTAATTAGTAAAATGTTGTTATGGGTGGGAGAGATGTGGCCACTATTTTTGTCAAACCATGTCTGGCTGAGAGGGTTAGGAGAGATTCACACTGGAGAGAATGAGGATTAGGGGCTAACTGCATTCCGAGAAACAAGCATGTAATTCGAAGAGGTCATCAGGAAATCATTTCCTAAGGAAAGCCCTTGTCTTTGAAATCCTTTCTCACTCCTGGTCAAACAAAGCCCTAGTTCATTGAACCTCAAAGGATGATCTTAAGCAGCTGGTTTTGGCTGGCCAGCTTTGATGGCTGGGGTGTTTGAACTGCAGTGTGGGGTTAAAATGGTCTTTTTCAGTTTAATTATTTGTGTATCTGTTCAGGATTCCTCTCAAGGAAGAATGAGCTTCATCCTGTGGGAAATGGCCATCTCTATGTGAGCAATATGGGGTCTCAGCAACATAAAAATCATTTTTTAAGGAGCCCAAGGAGATGTTATGGGGAATTTGTTCATACTGTGAACGTGGTATCTTTGTGGTCCATTTGGTTTGTGTGAAAAGTATCAACACTTTCAAAGCTCTGGGGCTTTAAGTTCCTACATCCTGGAAGGCCCCACACCTTTGCACTTTCCTAAATCCTGCTCTTCCTCCAAGGATTCCCTCCTGTAATCCTCTCAAATAATTTATCCTCAAAATTCAAAGGATAGAACTAACTTTCCGTTAGTGTCCTGAGAGAGGGGTAGAGGCACTGATGTCCTCTTGACTTGGCATCCTCTTGGAGAAAAGAGTTAAGAATAATTCATGAGATGGAATTTCCTAATTTTAGCTGTGTCTTTAGGAGAAGAATTAATTTCCACGGTATGTCCCTTCTTTTCTGGGCTGAAGAGTTGCTGGATTTGATTCCACTAGATTCTTCCATTAGACTATACGTTCTATGAGGGCAAGGATTTGTCTAGTTTCCTGCTATGTCATGAGTGCCTAGGCCAATGCCTAGCACATAGTGAGTTCTCATTCATTTAAATGAATAAATGAACGACACGTGTATCAGCCTGGGTAGTCTAGGTTGTGCTGTAGTTTCAAGACACCCTCAAATCTTTATTTGTAGTTTATTTCTTGCATATTGCAGTTTAGCTGGGAACTCTCCTCCATATCTTCTTCCTCTGGAACCAAGGCTGACAAAGCAACCACCATCTTGGATGCTGCTTATCACTTGATAGAGCAAAAGAGAGCTCTAGGTTTTGAACTGGCAATAGAAAATTCTGTCCTAGAAGAGATAGGTGACCCTTTGATTCACAAGTTATTGGATTGAAAATGTCACATGGCCCCTACCAAACCATATGGGTTGGTGGTTGTGCAATCTTACCATTGCTCCAAAAGTAGAAAGCTGGGCATATTTGATGGATAGCAATAAAGGCAGCTAAATTGAGTACAGCAAGGCTTTAATTTAAATTTTTATTTTTAGGAGACCTTGACCATTACTAGGGTTTTGGTGTAGCCCAAGCGCATTTGTTATAATGACTTTTAAAGTCACAAATCAATCACTTTAAAATCCACATTCTCATCAAGTGTGATATCACTGTAATAAGACAAAAAATTAGTTCGTGAGGGAAGAAAAATTTTTAGATATTATAATGGTGTGGCCCTCCAAAGGCCCACAGTACATAAAGAGATATATAGTTTATCTGTGAAATTAAAATGTCATGGCAGGCCAGTAAGAAAAAAATTTCTAAAAAGTCTCCTTAGGGGGCTGAAAATGAAAGAAAGATTGAGAAACGTTTTAAACTAATGAGAGGTGAGCTTATATCCAAGTTGCTGAAGCTGATGATGTGTCATGGGAGTTTTGGATCCCTGGGGCATGTGGATTGTTTCTTCTGGGAGTGAAGAGATGATGCCTCCACTTCTGGCCCCTTCTCTGTATCTGCTATGCTCTAAGATGCTCTGATACCTGTATGTGTAGCAGGTCTATAGGTAGAACATTGCTAAAGAGTAGTAGTACATTTACATTCAAGGAAAATGTACAGCAACCCTGGACCACCTTTTAGGATAACGAATCCCAATTCAGATGTGGTCTCTGCTAAATAATGGATGGACTAAGAGTCTTGCCCTGATTCTTTTAATTACATGAGTTTGTACATTTAAGACACAGACACACACTGGCTAAACATTTTTTGGCTTGCAGAGAAAGTAAAAGAAGCAAATGATCTCTTTCATATGGTCTCAGGAGACCTTCCTGGATTAGACTTTCTGTTCCCTGTGTTTGAATTACATCTTAAGCACTAATGCACTGATGGACCTAAGCAAGCTGTACTATTTCCTTTTGCCTTGGTTTCTCATAGGTAAATCATAAAGTTGTTGTAGGATTAAATGAGGTAATGTATTTAAGTTCTTTGAACAGTGTTTGGTGTGTAAGTCAAGTTCCAATAATATTAGTGATAGTTATTGCCAATTATCATTATCTTATCATCATTCTTATTATGATCCCTCATGCATGGTCCTCAGCCTTCTTTATTATAAATGGAGGCCCCAAGTCTTCTCTCCTTAAGCCACATTTGAATGTTCACACAGTTCAGCTTTGACCATATTACTATCCATGGCGAATACTATAGGGTCTTGGGACACAGTTCCCATCCACAACTTATTTCCCCAAAAGCATTCAAAGATTTGATTAGGTATGCATGTGCAATCCAATGAGCTCTAAGTGAAAGTGTCTGGATGGATCTTCAGGGGAAGCTTGTAAAAGAACTGTACCCAGAAAGCAGGGTTCTTTGGCATTTAGTTCTTTCCACCTTCTACCTACCATCCAAAATGCAGATGGATTTGATTTCTGTTGGTGCAGCAGCTATATTGTGATCCTGAGGCAAGGACCATGATGTTATCACTTTAAGGACAGGGAAGTAGAGGATAAAAAGATGTTAAATCCTTGGCAACACTGATGGACAACTGTGCCACCCTAGGCAGTCTTCCTTCTGACTTCTTTATCTGTGAAAGAAACAAATGTTTGTGGTTGAAGCCACTGTTTACTGTTGCATGCAGCAGAAAGCAATTTTAGTTAATGCACTACTTTTACCTATATGGAAATATTTGTGTAAAATTAGAATGCTTTATAAATAATAATATATATTTAATATATATACTACTAGTAAGAAGCATATTCCTGGCACCTAGTAGGATTGAAATAAAAGTTTTTGAAATTTCCCCTTAATTATAAAACACAAGTCTCATTCCATATGACATTGGGCAAATAACCATTTGTTCTTGAATACCAGCCTGGTAATCTCTCCCTGATGAAAGATTGCTGGTAAAATTATGTATTGCCTACATTTCACTGAAATGGTGTTCTTCAAGCTGTTCTTTAACGGAACATCCCTACATAGCTAACATATATTGGAATTTATGTGCCTGGCATCATGCTAAGCTCTTCATATATGTTATCTCAGCTAATCAGTTAGTCCTTGTATCAGCCTTAAGACATAGACACTATTTTATTTGGTATATAGAGAAGATCCTAAGGCTTAGAAAGATAATTTACCCAAGGTTAAACAATGTATCATTCAAGGTTCTTGGTTGCAAGCAACAGAAATAAACTTTGCTAATGTAAAGCAGGAAAAAATGTAGTTAGAGGATATTAGGTAACTGACAAAATTGTCGGGAGGTTTGGAGTACCAGGCTCAAGGGCTGCATAGCCAGAATCAAGGTCTGCAATCATGCCCTTGCGTCTGCTCAATTAAGACTCCATTACCTTAACCCCTGACACCACCAACTCCCAGGCCACTGATACCAGACCCTGTACACTGCCACTGATCATGGGGGACTCGCTCTTGCTGCCCTGGCCATCACTGCCAGTGATGCTTCTTAGTGTCAGTAGCTCCCGATTGTGCGTCTTGCCTGGGCTCATCTTCTTGGCAGTTCTCAGACCTCCTGGTCACAGTTCAGCTGCAAGGCAGGCTGGAGAGATGGAATCTGGTTTCCATAGTTGGATACAGGCCTTACCTCCCATGAAGACCCATATAAGGAAGGGGATTTTCCAAACATTGGACAGGATTTCAAATTCTAGCCAGCCAGAAAGAATGACTGCACAGCAAAGTGGCAAAGTTAGAATTCAAACCCAGATTTCTCTAACTCCAAAGCCCACACTCTTCAGCCTTACTAAAAGGTGCATAATTTGTAGAGAGGAATCTAGCTCCCAAGTTTCTAAGATACCTGGACTCCCAGCTGGTGTGTCAGGGAAATAAAATCACTTTTGCATGTGTTTCTAAGTAATCCTTTCCCTTCCTTGTCTTTGGAAATTTATTCAAGAGTCTGATAGCATTCCTATGGGGTGGATCGACCAAGTGTGGGCATTATTTTCTTTGACAGCTGCACTGAAAGCTGTACAAATCAAAATAAAGAAGTAGTGTATCTGTTGAGAAGGATACATACATCTCTATGATAGGCAGACTTAATGACATTAAATTAAGTTTGGAATTGGAATAATTAGAAGAATCCTTATTCACCTTCCCTGGCTACCCCAATAAGTTTCCATGGGAATGGTGAGTATTGGCTGGACTTGCCCAGTTCCTTTCTCTGCTTGCTAACTTACTCACCTTTTTGATTCTTGGAGAGGAGTGGCTAATTTGGTTGATGAGAACCTAGGCCATCTTTTTTGCTAGTAGATGAACTCACTGTCAAAGGTGCTTGATCAGGTTCCATTTCTTACTGATTTTGCAGCAACCATTCCCGGCCTCTGACTCTTGTTTCCTGTCTCCAGGTGGAAAGCACAGAGGCCTGGGGGAAATAGCCAGCCTCCTTTGGCTGCTTTCTACTGGGGTTGGCTGTTAGTGTGAGGTGGGCTTGTGCCTGCCTGGATGTATAAGTTTAGGGGCTACCTGGAAACCCAGCACTTGCTACAGCTGACATCCAAGGTCTGGATTTAGAGAGGGAGTAGGAAGTCCCATTTTGTGTCCCAAATGCAGTTTACCAGATACCCTCTATTTTTGCTCTATTGGGTCATTTAAAAAATGATGTTTTTTTTTCCTATTTGGCTATTGGAGCATGAGATAGTCAGGCTCCCAAGAAATTTCAATAGGAGTTAGGGCCCCTGGGTTCAAATATATCTACTAAATCCATTTGATAAGTCATATAGCCTCCCTGAGCCTCAGTTTCCCCAAGTATGAAATGGGAATAATAATGCTGTCTCACAGATAAAAAAACCATAGTAAAGATTATGGGAGATTCTATGTGTTAAATGTGTCAAATAGCCAGGCTCATGGTACATACTTAAAACATGTGAATTAAAAAGGAATTTTGGTAAAGACAAACAAACAACTAACTGAAAGGGTAAAAGGAAAAAATCAGTTTAGATTCTAATTGGTAGCATGTAGAAAAAGAAGTTCATTTAATTGCATGCCATTTTTTTTTTGCCTTCATAGTATTTATTTAGGACTTACTGTGTGCCAAATACTTTACCAAGATTATTTTATTTAATCCTCACAAGCAACCTCTGAATTCAGTATTATTTTGTGCAGCCCCATTGTACAGTTGAGGAATCAAATCTTAGCGAAATTAAGTAGTAAGAGACAGGGCAGGGATTAGAGCCTGGGCCTGTCCAGCTCCAGAATCCCTACTTGTAACCTACGTCCTCTTGTGGATGCAAAGGAAATTTGCTCAATCCCTCCCACCGCAAGACTGCACATCCCCAAATGACAGTGTCTGAAGGAGTGAAAGTTCACTTTGCCTGTGAGCAATGGATCAGAATTCATACCCAAGTCTGTAAGCTGCAAAACCTGTACTCTAAGATGCTGAGCAATGTTACTTCTTGTCCCGTGTGGTGCGCAGCCTGTCTGCACAGGTGGATGCATTCCAGATTCTGACACTGAGGTCAGTAAGAGAACAACAAGATGGGGCACTAAATGCTCAGGCCATCTAGATATGAAGTGGCACCCATCCCCTGTCAGAACTCCTCGGTTTATTTACTCATCTCAGTTGACTAGAAAATGGTAACAAAAGTGATCATGAGGCTACTTTCGTTTGGAGAGCACTGGAGATGTTGTCTTCCTAGGTTGTCCCCTCCACCGAGTGGGATGCTTATTCAGGGGCACATTTCTGTTGAATAAGCAAGCTGTGTTTCGAGGCAGCCATCAGCCCAAGAACAGTCAGTCCATTCAGAATCTGATCTCTTGGCAATGGGAGCTCCCAGGATATTCTCTATTGCGATAAGTTCTGTCTCTTTGTTCACAAAGCCAGGTAGGTTCCCATGAAAAGAAATCATGTTGTTGGCATTGGCTGTTGTTTCTAGTAGCAGTTTTCTTAGTCCTGGCCACAGGTCTGAGTAGTAACATCTACACACACTAAAGGGATCCTCAGGTGGTGTGTGGTAGGGGGCAGCATGTCTGAGGGGCCAGATACAGGGTGGCCAGGGGCAACACACAACTATCACAGCTCTACACAGGGGCCCTGGCAGGGAAGAGACACACTGTGTCTCGTGTGCATATCTTTGTGTGTCGTATGAGTGTGTGTGAGTATGTGTGAGTGTTAGTGTGTTGTTTGTGTGTGTATGTGAGTGTGTGTGTGACTCTAGAGTTCATCTGATGAAGAATTTAAGTTCTCTTTCATGTTGTCTCTCTTTATTTTTCCCCTTAAGTTCTGACTTTTGGCTTTCAGTGTCTAAAGAGCCAAGTTCATCACATTAGTAATTCAGGATAATGCCAGTGTCATTTAATTCAGAGTCATTATTCATTTACCAAGAATTATTTATCAAGTGCTTCTTATGTGAAAGGCAATGTGCTAGGTATTACAGGGTAGGGTCACCATTTGCAACTTGTGCAACTGCCTATGGCAGCCCTGCTATTAGGGGCACAAAGATATAAATAAGATGTGGTTCCTGCCCTCAAGAAACTTAGAGTCTAGGGCCTTGAGAGCAGTTGGGAGGAGTGAAAGATTCCTTTCAGCTGGGGAGTTGTGACATTTGGATTGGGTATTAAGATGGATGTAAGATATAGACACATGGAAATAAGGATGCAAGGGGAGGCCTTTGAAAGAGAGAACTGTGACAAATTGTGAAGGGATAGGAACAGGCTGGCAGCGAATAGAGAACAATGAGAAGTATAGTTTAAGGCGAAAGGTTTGGGAAGAAAATAGGAAGAAATAAGACTGGAGACAGACTAAGACTTTGGATTCCAAGTTAAGGAATTTGCATTTTACCCTGCAGGAAGTAGTGCAGGTGGATGATGTCTTCTGACTGTGTTTCGGGTAAATTACTCTGGTAGGAACATCATTAAGGAAAAAGATTGGGTAAAAATATGTCAATGAACTCTTCTTTATATTCTCATAAAAACTCTTAATTTTGTATGTTTTTATATAACACTGGTGCTTTTTAAAGCGAACTTCAGAGTGAGTCATATTTACTATTAAGCAATTACATATACAAATTAAAATAGGAGCATATTCTTGTGATTTGGCTTAATTCTTTATGATTGCATTTTTATAACTAACATTTCCTATCACATCCTAGCTTTTTTCTAAATTAATAATTATAAAGCAAATAGCATTTCACAGTGTTTGAGGAATTCCTGACAATGCTGTTGTCGGTCACTTGATTAAATGGCAGTGCACCTGCGCTGCTCCTCGGCTACTGCCCCCTGTTTGGGCACAGTGGGGAATCATGAGTAGTGGAAGCATCTTCCAACCTTGTTGAGGTTTCCTCCCATGGTGTGGGGTGCTCCACTAGGGGGACACTCTTGTCCCATTCCTTCTTCCTTTGGAAATGGGGTAAATAATCCTACTGGTATGTTTTGCAGAGGAACCGGCTATACATAGTCCATTTAATCTTTCTTGAATGCAAGCTGCTAGCAGGAAAAATGTGTTCTGCTCTGGGCATCCGTGCCAGAAGTTTTTCCCAGGGTAAGCCTCCACGTGTGGAGACCCATGGTGTCCAGTGCTGCTTGTCACAGGGAGGGTGAATTGTCTAAATCTGGAGGTCAGTATCAGGAATCTTATTTTCTTAGTGTTTTAGACAAAATTCTCAAATATAACAATAAGATGATTGTTTAAAACCTTTTATTTTATTTATTTATTTTTTTTTAAAACCTTTTATTTTGAAATACTATCAAACTTACAGAACAGTTACAAAAAACTTTTTTTTCTTGATTTTCTCCTCAGATTGCTCATTACTTGTGTATAGAAACCCTACTGCTTTTAGTGTGTTGATCTTGTACCCTGCCATTTTGCTAGATTCACTTATTAGCTCTAGTATCTTTGTTTTAGATTTTTTGGGGAACTTTCTATATATAGGATCGTACCGTCTGCAAATAATCAAAGTTTTACTTATTCATTTTGCAGTTTGGATGACTTTTATGTCTTTTTCTTGCCTAACTTCTCTAGCTAGAACTTCCAGTACAATGTTAAATAACAGGTGTGACAGTAGGCATCCTTGTCTTGTTCCCAATCTTAGAGGGAAAGCTTTCAGTCTTTCGCCATTGACTATGATGTTAGCTGAGGTTTTTTTATATATACCTTTTACTATGTTGAGGAATTTCCTCAAGACTCTTTCACCTCTCCTAGAATTACCATATGACCTGGCAATCCGCTACTAGGTATATACCCAGAAGAATTGAAAGCAGTGACATGAACAGATATTGCACTGATGTTCATAGTGGCATTATTCATAACTGGCAAAAGATGGAAGGAACTCAAGTGTCCATCAACTGAAGAATGGATAAAATGTATATAC
Source organism: Cabassous unicinctus (assembly GCA_029593785.1). NCBI lineage: Eukaryota > Metazoa > Chordata > Mammalia > Cingulata > Chlamyphoridae > Cabassous > Cabassous unicinctus. The sequence goes on from JAQZBX010003316.1 coordinate 24,552, forward strand.
ACATGATGGAATGTTATTCAGGCATGAAAAAAGAATGAAGTCCTGATTCATGTGTCAACATGGATGAACCCTGAGAACATTATGCTGAGTGAAATAATTAGTCAGACACAAAAGGACAGATATTGTATGATCTCACTGCTATGAACTAATTATAATAAGGAAACTCCTAGAGTTAGAATCTGGAGTATAGGTTATCAGGGAATAGATTGGGGATAGAGAATGGGGAGTTGATGCTTAATTTATACAGAATTTCTAGTTAAGTTCATTGTAAAGGAAATGGATGGTGCTGACGGCAGCACATTACTGTGAGTATCATTAATAGCACTGGATTATATATGTGAATGTGGTTAAAAGGGAGAAACTTTAGGTCATATATGTTACTATTATAAAAATTAAAAGATAAAACAGGACTGTATGACACAGTGAACCTTATTATAGATGATGAACTATAGCATATCTTATATACATCTTAAAATAGTACAAGCGTAAGAATCTTCTTTCATGAATTATAATAAATGAACAACACTATACAAGGTGTTAATAATAGGGTGGCATAAGGGGGGAAATTCACCTAAGGTAAACTATGGATGGCAGTTAATAGTACTGCTTTAATATTCTTTCATCAATTGTAACAAAGGTACCACACTAATGCAAAGTGCCAACAATAGGGGGTATATGGGAATTGCTGCATTTTTTACATAATTTTTCTTTAAACCTACAACTTCTTTAATTAAAAAAAATAAAAAATATAATAGAACACATTTCACAAGACTGTGTATGGGGTGTTTTAAACGAGGTAATCCATGTAAATTTCTTCACACTGTGCCTAGAACATAGACTCTCTCAATAAATGCTGGCTACTACTATCCAAAAAAAGAACAATTATTAAAAAGTGCCATCATCAATTGCAACAAATGTTTCTCCAATGAAAGGTGTTAGTGATAGGGTGGGGTATGAGAGTCCTGTATTTTATGCATATTGTTCTGTAAACCCAGAAAAAAATAATGTTTTTTAAAGATGCCTTTTCTTGATTCTAAATCTATACTCACCCTGTTACTGCAACCTTTAACTGTTCTCTGGAGCTTTGAGAAAGATGTTTCCGTCAGTTCTTGCTGGTTGTTCAAAGCCTATGTGGGGGGATGGAGCCCTGAACAGAGGTTACCCGCAATCTTGATCAGGGCAGATAAAGGTGCTATTTTGCTCTCTCTTCTGCCTTACCTGCTAGTCTTATTTCTTCATTGGTTTAGAATTTGGACAGGGAAGAAATATGCTCTGTATTGGGCCTCTGTAACTCTAGAAATCTTGTGTGTGGGTAGGAGGTGTTTAACAGTGTTTTCACAGAAAATATGAGAGCATTCCTGTTTTTGTACAAAGGGGAATCTGTTTCTAGCTCCAACTCCAAGGAGAAATGTGCTCTTTCTACCTGATAGGTTCTAAAATGCACAACCCAGACCAATGTCTCCATTTCCACAAATAAACACAATCATCAAAGAGAACTCAGGTAGAGAGCACCCCTGAGGAAGACAGAGACCCATAGCCTCACACAGACACCCAGCTTAACAGGTAAAGTTAGCAGCTGGCAACATCTACTGTAGGAACCAATTGACAATAAAAATGGCATCTCAAACAAAGCATAAGCAAAAAGAACTCTTCTTGCTAAACAGTATTAAGAACACTAGGATATTCATGTCCTAATCCCCAGAACTTGTGAATATATTGCCTTGCATAGCAAAAATGACTTGGCACATGCAGTTAAGTTAAAATCTTGAGATAGAAAAATTATCTTAGACTATCCAGGTGCATCCAATGTAATCACAAACGTCCTTACAAAAGGGAAGCAGGAGTTGCTGAATCAGAAGCAATGTGATGATGAAAGCAGAGGTGAAAGAGTCAGGCAGAGACTTGAAGATGCTACACTGCTGGCTTTGAAGATGGAGGAAGGTACCATGAGCCAAGGAAGACAAGTGGCCTCTAGAAGCTGGAAAAGGAAAGGAAACAGATTCTTCCCTTGAGCCTCCAGAAGGAATTAGCCCTATATACACCTTGACTTTAGCCCAATAACCTACAGATATCTATGAAAATAAACTTTTGTTATTTTAAGACACTAAGTTTGTGGTAATTTTTATAGCAGTAATAGGAAATTAATACAAAGAACCTAAAACTAGAAGCTGATATTCAAGCAAGAACACCAAGTACAAAGAGATCAATCCTTGAGAGCAAACTCCTTAGCCACAATGGTGAAACACTGTCATCAGCTGCTTAAAAAAAGAACTGGGCACTGATATGAGAATATTTATAGTGCATAAGTATATCTAGATCATTGTATAAGAGTTATTATTACTGTTTATTGGTTTAGATATTCTCAACAAATTATCCTCTCCCCAGATTCTCAGCTAAATAATTTTTAGGTATTGTTTTTTAGACTTTTAACCTAAATAGATTTTGCTAGCTATTAGAGTCAGGAGTCTGGTGTTCAGAAAACACAAAAATAGGTAAAAAGGGTAAAAAGTCCTTTTACAGAATTCTGTCTTGAAAAAGTCCATTTTGGAATGTGAGTGTCCTTTGTTGCATGCTGTAATTGGTTCAGTTACTTCCTTGTTTAAAATTAACCATGGCTCCCCGTTACCAAAAAGAAATAATCCACATTGTCTATGCTAGGACAGTGGTGAAGAAGTTTCCTTAGCTGGAAGAACTTTGAGCTGTATGTTTGGTTGTCTCCAGCACCCAGGGTGAGAGATGGTCAGAAGTATGGATTTATATTGATTCATGGGTAGTTGCTAATTATTTTGAAGGATCATTGGGGACTTAGAAGGAACAGGATTGGAATATTAGTGACAAGGAAGTTTGGGGAAGAAGTATGTAGATGGACTTCTCTGAATGGGCACAAAGCGTGAAGATATTTGTGTCCCATCTGAATATCCACCCAAGATTTTTACTGCAGAAGATATGCTTAATAATCAGGTGGGCAAAATTATTCACTCTGGGAAAGTTGTCAGACTCTTTCTCCAGCCATCCTAGAGCTTGTTCATTGGACCCATGAACAAAATGGTTAGAGAGGCAAGAATGGAGGCTTTGCATGGACTAGATGACATGGACTTCCCTTATCAAGGCTGACCTAGATTACACTTCTGCTGAGCCAATTTGCTATCATTAGAGACCAACACTGAATCCCTGATATGGCACAATTCTCAGGGTAACTAGTGAGCTACCTGATAGCAAATTGATAACATTGGACCTCTTCCATCATGGAGTGGCCAGAGAGTCATCTTCACCAGAATAAACACATATTCTGGATATGGATTTGCCCTCCATGCCCATAATGTTTCTTCTAGTACCAGACATTGAACACCAATGGACTAACAGAATGCCTTATCCACCATCACAACATTCTGCATAGCATTATGTCTTCTCAAGGACCTTGTTTCGTAGCAAAAGATATGCAGCAATGGATTCATGCTCATGATTTTAACTGATTTTATGATATACTTCTATCACCCAGGAGCAGAGCACAAAACAAAGAGAAAGTACAAAATAAGATGGAAGAAATAAATGCAAATATTTCTGGAACCACAATATATGTAATTATACCTCAGTAGTCTAAAAAATATTGTGCTAGATAGTGTTAGTTTCTTGAAGATAAAGATAATGTTTTATTCATCTTTGTGTCTTCAGCCCTGTAAATAATGCTTGTCATACCATGAGTGCATGCTCAATAAATAATTACTGGGTTAATGAATACATTGATGCATGGGTAAGTAATTGACATATCCTGGCTAGAGATGCTTGAACTTGGCTACTGTATTAGTTTCCTGTGGCTGGTGTAACAAATTACCACAGACTGGGTGTCTTAAAACAACAGAAATGTATTCTCTCATAATTCTGAAGTCCAAAATCAAAATGTTGACAGGTCTGTTCTCCCTCTGGAGGCTCTGGGGAGTAGGGGATTCTGTTCCTTGCCTCTTCTAGCACCTGGTGGTTGTCAGCATTCCTTGACATTCCTTAGCTTGTGGCAGCATCATTCCAATCTCTACCTCCGTCTTCACATCATCTTCTCTGGGTATTTGTGTCTTCTCCTTTTCTGTCTGTCTCAAGTCTCTCTCTGTCTTTCTCTTATAAGCTTACTTGTCATTGGATTTAGGGTCCATCTAAATTATCTTCTCATCTCAAGATCCTTAAAAAAGTCTTCAAAGACTTTTTTCCAAAATCAGGTAACAGTCACAGGTTCTGGGGATTAGAATGTGGGCATATCTTTTGGAGTCTACCATTCAACCCACTACAGTCTGCCTTTTGGACCCCCAGAATTCATATCCATCAAACAGACAAAATACTTTTACCCTATCCCAACATTGTCAAGTGTCTCAACCCATTATAGCATCAACTCAAGTCTAAAATCTCCTCAAAATATCTTCCACTCAAAAGTCCCTAATTTCTTCAGAGAAATCATCTAATTTAAGTATTGGTGACAATCTGGATATGATCCATCCTAAGGCCAAATTCCTCTCCATCTGTGGACCTGTGAAATTAGAAAACAACTTATCTGCTCCCAAGGTACAGTGGTGGGGTAGGCATAGATAACAGTAATAGACATTCCCATTCCAAAAAGGAGAAAATAGAAGGAATAAAGGGGTTGCTGGTCCCAAGCACATTCAAACCCAGCAGGGCAAATTCCATTAGATTTCAAGGCTTGAGAATAATCTTCTGTGGCTTGATGCTCCACCTTCTTGGCCCATAGCTCCTCTCTCTGTGCTTGTGGCTCTGTCTTCTGGCCCCACCACTTCTGGGCCTGGGCTCCATCAGACCCTGACTCTGCATCTGTAGCTCTGCAGGCCCCTGCCTCTGCACCTTCAGCTCTACCCTCCTCTGCCCCTGTGCCTGTTTCCTGCCTGTAGAATATTGGAAGTGACAGTCCTCTTTCACTTCATCTTGTCTTTGTACCATTCAGTCCAGCCTGGCAATGTTTCTGCTGTATAACATTCTCAAAATCCTTGTAGGTCTCAGGGTATTCCATGGAGATTCATGCCATTAGACAAGGTTTGTACAGATCTTTCCTGGATAATCCCATCTCTCTTTCTGGCTTCTGTTGAGATGATTGAGTAGATCCATGAGTCACACATCCGATCTCTTCAGCAAAAGTTTGTCTAGTCACACCCTTGGCCCGCTCTCCTAAGCATGCTTCCCCAACAATGAATCTCCTAATTTTAGCATCCTTTGCAGTCAGGATAGGCCAAGAGAATGTTAGGAGCATATTTCTTGTCTCTGCTGGCTTCTGGTGGCTCAGTCATACCTTGACTTGTAGCGGTATCCCTCCAATCTCTGTGTCAGTGGTCACATTGCTTCCTCCTCTTTTCTGTCTATCTACTTTTTGTATATCTAATAAGGACACTAGCCATTAGATTTTCAGTCCTCTCAGATAATTCAGGATGATCTCCTCATCTCAAGATCCTTAGCTTAATTACATGAACAAAACCCTTTTTACCTAATATGGTTATATTCAGAAGTTTCAGGGATTAAGACATGAGCATATCTTTTCGGGGGGGCCACCATTCAATCTACTAGAGTACACATCAGCATCATGGGAGAGGTCTTTAAGAAAAAAGTGGTTCCTTGATCTCACTCCGAGTATTCTGACTCAGCATTTCTAATGACAGGGCCTAGGTATGTGTATTAGTTCCTCATAGTGAGTAATTCTTATACAGCTAGGCCATGAACCTGCACTTAAGAACCACAGATTATTCTATGCATCTATCCTTCAACTTTATATTACCAGCAAATGCACTTGCTAGCTGTACTACCCTGGATAATTTACTTAACCTCTCTGAACCTCAGTTTCATCTGTAAAATGGAGATACAAGTAATACTCTCTTCAAAAGATTCTTGTAAGGATGAAATGAATCAATACTTGTAAAGTGCTTTAAACAGTGCCTGGCACATAGCAAGCATTAAATAAGTGTTAGTTCACTAATAATCATTGTTATCGTCGTTATTGTTATTCAGTGATGTAAGAGCTGCTTCCTTTGCCGTCACTTCCATGCTGCTGTATTTGGATTGCAGCAATTTGGTATTGTTTGTGAATTCCAAAAATAGATATTGGATTATGTTTGTGAACTGGTCTTTTCCTCTGGGCATATTAGATTATATTGGATTCAGAGGTTTCACTTTTATTTGATTAAATAATGATTAAGGGTTGGATTGGGCCACATCAGTAGGATGTTGAGTCCCCACTCCCTTGGTGGCTTGGGACTTACAGACAAACAGTACCACAGAGAAGGGAGATCAGAGTTTTAGTCCTGGAGCTTGGGAAGTAAACACACAGAGAAACAGATACGTGAGGAAGGAGAGAAGGCTCCATTAGACACTGCAGAAGCCCCGGGAAGAGAGACAAACCATTCACCTGATAATCTACAGCTGACCTTGTAGAGATCCCAGAGAGAAATGAGCCCTCAGAAGAGAGGAATCCAGAAGCCTGAACCCTTGCAGACATTGGCAGCCATCTTGCTCCAACATGTGGCAACAGACTTTGGTGAGGGAAGTAACTTATGCTTTATGGCCTGGTAACTGTAAGCTTCTACCCCAAATAAATACCCTTTATAAAACCCAACATGTTTCTGCTATTTTGCATCAGCACCTCTTTGGCTGACTAATACCGGGGTCTTGCTCCACCGCTTCCCAGTATCAACAGCGTCATGACCTTCCCTCAACTCCAGCAGGAGTGGTTGCTGGTCACCACAGTCCCAAAGCTTTGTCCTTACTAACTTTCAAATGACCTATCGTAGAATTGCAGCCCTGATAGAAATGTCATTTTCAAATTAAGTTTTATAAACCATTTTTGGATTAGATAGACTGGTTTATAGCTCAAAATGTGAAGAAGGATGGACATAAGTTGGTTTGATTTCCCAGGCTGCCCCTCAATATTATGGCTCTAACATAATAAGTGCATGGTAAATGTTTTTTTTCATGATAACTTTGTGGTATGAGATTTGGTTGCCATATCTAATGAGACTATTATTAAGTGTGGCTATTCAATTTAATAAGCATTTATTGAGCTTTCTTTTTTGCCTGTATGCACCAGACATTGTGCCTGCAGATATAGTTTTTGAAGATACAGTTTTATTGTAACACAATCATGCCCACTTGTTTACATATGGTTTATGGCTGCTTTTGCGCTATTACAGCAGAGTTGAATAGTTGCAATAGAGACTGTATGGCCACACGACCTACAATATTTACTAGTGGCTCTTTACAGAAAAAGTTTCCCAACCCCCATCCTCTTTGCTTAGGCTACAAAGATGCATAGATCATTGTGCCTACTCTCAAAGAGTGTACAGATTAGGGTGAGGGATGGATGGAAAAGAACAGCCCAGTACAGTGGAGAAGGAAAGTCTTCTACCAATTGTGTGAACCAAGAGAACGAGATCAAAAAAGAGGAAATGATTAGCTCTTTCTTTGAGAGCTGTTCAAAAGGCTTTGAAGATGAGATATAATTTAAGTTGAAACAATATGTAAGAGCATGCGCAGTGGAAAGGAAAAGATCTTTCAGATGAGGGTTCGGTGATCAAAGGTGAGGAGGCTGGAAAGTAAGCAGAAAGTTTGGGAATCACTCATTTATTTGCTCAATATTACTGAAGCATCTGGTGTGTAGGAGGACAAAAGGAGTAAGTTGGGCTAGTGGTGGGTGAATCCTAGAGACAGAAAAAACAAAAAGCAAAAAAGAAACCTCTAACTATGAAGTGGGAATTCCCTTTCCAACTTATTGTAGCCTTCATCAGAGATGCTGCAGCTTTCAGGGTGACTCACTATTTTTTTTTTACAATGATACTTTAATGTCATCTTTAACCATATAAGGATGCAGAGAGTAGCGGGGGTGGATCCGGTCATCATGACATTGGCCTCTTAATTTATGTCTCTGTAAAGATGCTTTCATGGCAAAGTTATATTTTATAATTGGGAAACTATGAAAACTCCCCCTCCAGAATTGCTTGCCATTCATTACAACAGGAACCCTATTTTCCAAAGCACAATGTGGCCAACACAGAAGAGAGAGTAAAAGGATAATAGGAGAAATGACTTGAGACTTGACTCATAGTCATATAAAAATGGCAAATTTTTGATAGAATATGGAAAAGCCAATCTTATTTTTTGTAGAGAAGAATGTTCCAAGAGCAGATTTTCACTAGGAAAGCTATGCAAATGGCCCCTCACATGGAGCAAGGGAAAGGAATCCCCTTTTCAGCATTTACTTGTCAATGAAATATGTTTTCTTAATTGCCCCTATCTTGAGCTTTGGATTCAGGTTGGAGATGGATTCAAGCTCCATGATCTTCTGTTGAGAGAACAGTGGAGTGAGAAATGCACTAGGAGAAGTTTGGAGAAACTCCACTAGGGGCTATAAAATAATAAGCATAATTACTTGATGATAATGTATAATGTTTCAGCATATTCTCTTTAACCAGTTTATTTAGATTATTTCTAAAGTTTTTCTTTGAAAAATTGATCCTTAATTCAGTAGTATTTTCTTAAAGAATTGCAGGATTAGGTTCTACTCCATTATTTAGCAATGTGGCCCTTGAAAAGTTTTCTAACCTTTCTGGGTATTAGATTCTTCATCTGTAGAATAAGAATGTTATAATAAGTGACATGGAGGGCTGGGCGAGAATTGGATTGAGGTTAGGAGATTGGGCTTCGCAAGCTACAGACTCTTCTTTCTGTTTAAGTTGTTACTTACCTATTCTGATATTTTGGACAAATGACCTCTCTTAATCATAGCTTTCTTAGCTGTAAAACAATGAGAATAATACATAGAAAGCTTATCAATACGTCTCAATAAAATTGCTTTAAAAAAAAAAAAAAAAATAAATAGTTCAGAGCTGGAAACGCAGACCATGATATCATTCAAGGACCCAGCTCTTTCTAGCTTTTCCATCTGCCATCTTCTAGGTGACCCTTACAAAATGGCTGCCAGAACTCAGGACATGGTTGGTATCCAGGCAGGAAAACAAGGAGACAAAAGGAACATATGCCAACTGATTCTTTCCCCTTTAAAGACCTTTCTGAGAAGCCGCATTTGGTGACTTTCATCTATAATTAACTCATTGGCCAGAATCATGTTACATGGACATGATTTGCAAGGAACTTAAAGAAATGTAGTTTTAGCTAAGACTATTTCTGCACCCAGCTAAGTCAGGTTTTAATTAGTAAGGAAGAAGAGGAGAATGGGTATTGAGTCATGAATTGGCAATGTCTGATACACCTATAAATCAACAAAATTTACTTCTGCTTTTTGATGTGAAATAACAGTGGTCAGTCTGCCAATGTCTCTAAATTTTTAAAAAGAATAAAATTAATCCATACTTTCACACATAGTGAGGTTATAATTCATATGAAAAGCAGCACAAGTTATTTCCAGTATATAAGGGTTTTAAAAATATGCCATTTACATGCTCTTCTTTAAAAAGAAATAAATAAAATCCCAGATGACTGAGAGATGAGTCAAAACCCAGTCAAGAGTAAAATGTAATAGAAAACACTAGAGGTAAGAATTGAGACCAATTAAATAGTGAGCTTATTAAACAATTATTTAAAATATAATTAATATAAATACAATATCTAATTATTTAGGATATTTCTATGGATTATAGATTATAGACCATTTTTTCTCTTAAAATATCAATTAACAAAATTGATTCAAGAAGATAAAGAAAGCATAAAAAAATTAATATCTATGAAAAAATTTTAAAGTTATTAAAGAATTGCTATTAAAGGCTGAAGGGCCAAATGACTTTATTGGTGAGTTATTTCAAACTTTTAAAGAAAATATAATGCCTATGCTATTTTAAAGAATGTCATATGCCCAGAAAAAAAGTGGAAAGTTCACCAATTGATCTGCAAAGTTTCATAAACATGATACCCAAACTTGACAAAATACTGCAATAAAAAAAAGCTATAAACCAACTTACTCAAAAATATGGAAGCAAATGCTATATATAAAGTATTAGTTGAATTAATTTTGTCTACAATCTTTGACTAAATAGTATTGATACCAAAAAAATTCAAGAATCATTTACAATTGTGAATTCCATTTATAGATGAGATCAAAAAAGAAAACATGATCATTAAATAAATTCCCAAAAGGCATTTAATAAATTGTAATGTGCATTCTGTTAAAAACATAAATATTAATACCAGAAAGAAATGTCCTTAACATGATAAAGAATAACTAACTAAACACAACATTTAAAATACCAGAGGTATTTCATTAAATCTCAAATCAAAGGAAGAATGTCGCCATCACCACTATTATTATACCCTGGGAGTTCTAGTCAGGCAATAGACATGGAACAGAAAAAGAAAGGCAAAACCATTGGAAAGGAAGAAAGAATATTATCATTATTTATAGACAATTTGATACTCTACCTAAAACATCACAAAAGAATCAGCTGAAAAACTGTTACAAGGTAGGTACAGCAAAAATATTAAAAATTCCTCTATATACATAATAATCAGAAAATGAAATGAAAAATATCTCAATAATGTATATGTATATATGTATATATATGTATATATGTACTACAATCCCACACTTGGAGACATGTGACAAGAATTAAATTGTTAAAAAATTAACTTCCATCTCACTGGATACACTGCAATTTCTATATTTTTCAAAGCTGCCTTCAATGAGCCTGTATTACCTTTGAACAAGAAATGAAGTTAATAATAGTTTTTAAATTATTTGGGAAGAAACCTTAGTAACATCTTAAAATAGTTACAAGAATGTTAAGGGATTTGAAACAATTGTCTGTTCCAGTGATTGCACCTCCCAGTAAACGTCGTCTCTGAGGACTAGGCAAGTAGCTCACAGAGAACCCCCACGTCATGGTGAAAACTCTACTAGAACAGGATATAAGAAATGGATTTAATAGAAACTTATTTTCTTAAAATTACATTCCATGTTTAGCAGTCCAGTTACCATTCCATAGAGATATGAAATTCTTAAAAAGTATAAAATAGTTTAAGAATCATGTCATAATAATTGTGGGGGGGAGATGGCCAAAAGGTTAACTATTATTTATTCTTCGGCTTTCTTCAAATATTTGGATGGGATTGAGGTGTGCTTTACCTCTCTCTTCTTCCTCTGTCTCACCTAATTCCTCCAGCTTTCTAGCCTGAGCTTTATAAAATTCAAAGCTGTCACAAGTTTGGGCAGGGCAGAGGGAGATCAGCTGCACGTTGCAGTTAACCCTGTGATTGCCGGATGCACTTATGAACAATAGATGTCTTCTAATTAGTAGATGACAAATGAAGGTAAACTAAGCGGAAATGGGGGTCATGTCTCCTTTTCTTTTTAACAAATCTATTTTATTGATACATATTAATAAAGCATAAATCCATCCAAAGTGTACAATCAATGGTATTTGGTATAATCACATAGCTGTGCATTTATCACCTCAATCATTCCCAGAGCATTTTCATTATTCCAGTAATAATCCTCCTCAGATTGCACACCAGTAGTATATAGAAATGCTATTAATTTTTCTGTGTTAATCTTGTATCCCACCACCTTGCTGAACTTGTCAATTAATTCTAGTAACTTTGTTATGGATTTTTCAGGATTTTCTGGATATAGGGTCATATCATCGGTGAATAGCGAAAGTTTTAATTCTTCCTTTCCTATTTGGGTGCCTTTTATTTCTTTGTCTAGCCTAATTGCTCTAGCTAGAATTTCTAGCACAATTTTGAATAATAATTGTGACAGTGGCATCCTTGTCTTGTTCCTGATCTCAGCAGGAAAGCTTTCAGTCTTTCACCATTGCGTACAATGCTAGCTGTAGGTTTTTCATATAGCGCTCTACCATATTGAGAAAGCTTCTTTCTATTTCTATCTTTTGGAGTTTTTTTCTCAAGAAAGGGTGCTGTATTTGTCAAACATCTTTTCTGCATCAATCAAGAGGATCATATGATTTTTCTTCTTCAATTTATCAATGTGGTTTATTACACTAATTGATTTTCTTGTGTTGAACCACCCTTGCATACCTGGGATAAAGCCCACTTGATGGTGGTGTATAATTCTTTTAATGTGCTTTTGGATTTGGTTTGCAAGTATTTTATTGAAGATTTTTGCATCTAAATGCATTAGAGATATTGATCTGTAATTTTTTTTTCATAGTTTCTTTATCTGGTTTTGGTATTATGGTGATGTTGGCTTCATAGAATGAGTTTGTTAGCATTCTTTCCTGTTCAATTTTTGTAAGACCTTGAGCAAAATTTGTATTAGTTTGTCTTTGAATGACTGGTAGAATTCACCTGTGAAGCCATCTGGTTATGGGCTTTTCATCTTTGGGAGATTTTTGATGACTGTTTCAATCTCTTCATTTGTGATTGGTTTGTTGAAGTCTTCTATTTTTCTAGGGTCAGTGTAGGTGGTTTGTGTGTTTCTAGGAATTTGTCCATTTCATCTTCATTGTCTAGTGTTTTGGCATACAGTTGTTCATAGTATCCTTTTATGATCTCTCTTATTTCTGCGGGGTCGGTGGTAATGTCCCCCCTCTCATTTCTGATTTTATTTATTTGTGTCTTCTCTCTTTTTTTCTTTGTCAGTCTAGCTAAGGGTTTGTCGATTTTGTTGACCTTCTCAAAGAACCAACTTTTGGTTTTGTTGAGACTATTTTTTTTTCTCAATTTCATTCATTTCTGCTATGATCTTTACTATTTCTTTTCTTCAGCTTGATTTGGGATTAGTTTGTTGTTATTTTTCTAGTTCCTCCTGGTGTGCAGTCAGATCTTCAATATTAGCTCTTTCTTCTTTTTTAATGTAAGCACTGAAGGCTATAAATTTCCCTCTCAGCACTGCCTTTGCGGTGTCCCATAAGTTTTGATATGTTATGGTCTCATTTTCATTTGTCTCAAGCTATTTGCTGAATTTTCTTGCAATTTCTTCTTTGACCCACAGATTATTTAAGAGTGTGTTGTTTAATCTTCATATATTTATGAATTTTCCCTTTTTCCATTATTAATTTACAGCTTTATTCCATTATGATCAGAGAAAGTGTTTTGTATAATTTCAATCTTTTTAAATTTATTGAGACTTATCTTATGACCCAACATATGGTCTATCTTGGAGAAGGATCCATGAGCTCTTGAAAAGAATATATATCTTGCTGTTTTTGGGTGCAATGCTCTATAGATGTCTGTCAGGTCTAGTTCATGCATCATATTATTCAAACTCTCTGCTTCTTTATTTATCCTTTGTCCAGATGTTCTATCCAGTACTCAGAGTGATGTATTGAAGTCTCCAACTATTATTGTAGAGACATCTATTTCTCCCTTCAGCTTTGTCAGTGTGTGCCTCATGTATCTTGGGGCACTCAGGTTAGGTGCATAAATATTTAGTATAGTTATTTCTTCTTGGTGAATTGTCCCTTTTATTAATATGTAATGACCTTCTTCATCCCTTATAACAGTTTTGCATTTAAAATCTTTTTTTCTGCTATTAGTATTGCTACCCCATCCCTTTTTTGATTACTATTTGCATGGAATATATTTTTCCAACTTTTCACTTTTAACCTGTTGTGTCCTTACATCTGAGGTGAGTCTCTTGTAGACAACATATAGATGACTCATATTTTTTTAATCCATTCTATCAGCCTATGTCTTTTGATTGGGAAGTTCAAGCCATTAACATTCAATGTTATTATTATAAAGACATTACTAATGTCATCCATTTTGTCCTTTGACTCTCTGTTGTCATATTGTTTTATTGTCTGTATTTTTACCCTTTAACTTACCCTACTTAATAATCTTCATTTTTACACTCTTCTCCAAGTCTCTCACCCTTGCTTTTTCCTTTCAGGCTGCAGCCCTCCCTTTAGTATCTTTCGTAATTATAGTCTTTTGGTTACATATTCTATCAGTTTTTGTTTGTCTGTGAAGATTTTGAACTCCCCTTCATTTTTGAAGGGCATTTTTGCCAGATACACCATTCTTGACTGGCAGTTTTTCTCTTTCAGTACCTTAAATACATCATACCACTTTTTTCTCACCTTCATGGTTTCTGAGAGGTCAGCACTTAATCTGATCAAGTTTCTCTTATATGTGATGCTTTGCTTTTCTCTTGCTGCTTTCAGAATCCTCTCTTTATCTCTGATATTTGTCATTCTGAATAGTAGGTGTCTCGGGGTAGGTCTATCGAATTTATTCTGTTTGGGGTGTGTTGTCCTTCTTGGATATTGATATTTATGTCCTTTATAAGGGTTGGGAAGTTTTTGGTCATTATTTCCTCAAATAGTCTTTCTGTCCCTTTTCCATTCTTTTCTTCTGGGACACTGATAATGTGAATGTTTGTGCATTTCATTTTGTCATTCAATCTCTGAGACCCTGGTCCATTTTTTCCCTTCTCTTCATTTTCTGTTCTCCTGTCTTTTCCAGTTCAGATGTTCTGTCTTTGAAACCACTAATTCTGTCTTCAAGCAATTCATATCTACTCTTATGTGCCTTTAATGTATTTTTAATCTCATCCATCGTGTCTTTCATTCTCATACGGTCAGTTACTTTTCTTTGCAGGCTTTCAAATTGTTCTTTATGCTCACCTGGTATCTTCTTAATATCCTTTATCTCTTTATCATATTTTTTTTTCAATTCTTTAAATTGATTTAGGAAAGTTGTGTGATCCTCATTGGCTAATTGTCTTAAATCCTGTATCTCTTCAGGATATTTGGTTTGTTCCTTTGACTGGGCCACCTCTTCCTTTTTCCTAGTATGGCTTGTAATTTTTTGCTGATGTCTAGGCATCTGAATATGTTAGTGAATTTACTCTGATGGCCAATTTCTCTCTCTTGCCTATTGTTGTTATTTTTTTACAGTTCTTTTACTTATCCTAAGTCTTTAAAATTGCCCTGCAATAACTTAAAGTTATAACTTAAGTTATAACTTTAAGTTATCAAAATCTTTGACCAAGACTCACTAATAGGGCACATATTTTCTCCCAGGAGTTTGAGTACAGAGAGGACCAGACGTTGTTTTTCCCATGCAATTTCCAGGCTGGCCAGCAGATTGCACTTGTTGGCACTCCTTTCCAGGAGATGTTTCCATCTCTGTTTTCTATAGTTTGGCCTAGCCACAGCTGAGATTCAAACGGGGCTCTGCTGGCTGAATTCACTGATGAAAAGCCCCCCAACTTCCCCTCCCTTTTCCCCTGAAACATCTGACAGGAAAGAAGATGTCTGTTCCCCTCTCACTCAGCCGCAGTGAGCCAGGGGTCTTACCCCAGCTTAAAACCATGAGAGTGAGGGAAGGGAATCTTTCTTAGCTGCCTCCGGGGTTTGGTAACTGACATTTGTTGTTTTGAGTTCTTCATCTCTCTGTCCCTCACTATCCTGGGAGTTGTGAAACACTGTCCTGGACTGCTGACCCCCAAAGCAGTTCCCTCAGACAGCTTTTGGCTCTTTCTCCATTGTTTTTGTGAGACAGTTGAGCCCTGCCTTCCTAATTCGATGCCACTTTCCCACAATTCCTCCAATCATGTCTTTTTGACATGTTGCTTCTGATTCCCCAGCTCATGGAACAGTATTTAACACATAGAGGTATTTATTGAACAAATGACGATTTTCACTGATTTATAACAGCTTTATTAGATTTAATTATGGTCAACCCACTGCAGATAACTGAGAGTTGGTTATGCTTACAAAGCAAAGCCATTAAGAAAATAAACACTATGTGGAGGGGGAAAAAGAGCAAAGGAAATGGTACATCAAAGCAATAACCATGGCTGAGTTTGAATGGTGGGATTTTTCTGCATTTTCTAAAATATTTAAGAAATATGCACTATTTTAATAATAAAAAGCAGACTTTTAAAAGTATTTTCAGATGTGTTTGCACTTTGGGTGGATTTAGGATTGTGTTTACATGATATCATAAAGCTCAATTGATTTGATATTTTCTTAGACAACCAACAGCTTTAATAACAAAACACAAACCAAAACAAACAAATCTCCAAAACACAAACTTGGATTTGTCCTTAATATCAACGAAATCTTTACTTTATATTTGATTAATTCTTATATCAAATTAGTAGAGAGACAGTCTTTGCATAACGCAGTCTCTTAATATTATGGAGAACAGGGGTAAGAGATGTACTTAAAATAATAGTGAACAATGGCAACCAAACATCAATTGCTTCTCCCTCCATGTTTCTTTTGTACTTAATTTATGGTGCTAGCACAAAACTTATATCCATTGTTTTATGATAACTCTCTCTCTGTTAATGAACCTGCAAATTACTTGAGAGCAGGAAATATGTCTTCTTCACACACCCCACCTCCAGAATGTTGGGTTCTCATGCTATGCTCTCTCTGATGACACTCTGAGATTCCTAAGGAGCACTCAACATAAATGTGTGTGTGTTTAGCCCTCTCTTTTGAGGCTTTAGGTGAAGGGTTTTCCACTAGAGTAACAATCTTGGTCTCCTTCTATCTCAGCTTTTTGTTCTCTTAGCCAACTAGGCTTAGCCAGGGGTGTGGCTGTCCCCCTAAGAGAAGGAGACCAGCTATGTGATAGGGTCATCCTGAGGTAGCTCTTGGTATGATGGTGAAGGTGGTCATAGATTGTTTGGCAATAGATACTATTGGCAGAGGAGCTTAATGATTTTTTGCTCTGTCTTCCTGCAGAGACTTAATCAAATAATTAAATTGGTACCTTGTGACTAATTTTTTAGCCTGCAGTTTTGTGGAGAAATTTCAGTTCTGGGACATATTAGAAAACCCACTAGGCTAGGTAAGCCACATGCTCCAAATGTTTTATTAGTAATAAAGCAATAGTGTGTGGTCTAACCTATGTTTCCCTAATGTACTGAGATTGCCCTCTCCATCTTCAGATAACTTTAGTCAAATGAAGTTGCTGCTAAGCAACCTGGATGCCCACCCATAAAGGGGTGGCTAAAAAATAATTTTGCTTCTATATGATAGCTACTAAAGGTTGTATTTTAGAAAAAATAATTATTGGGTGACCGAGAAAAATATGTATGACAAACCATTAAGTGAAAGGAGCAGATTATAGGAAAGTGTTTATTATAATTCAGATATATAGATATACAGACTGAGCATGAGGAATGTGAGTGCTTCAAAACACTAAAGAGCTCTTCAAAACAATTTCACTCTGAGGAACTATGTCTCTATACCCCTCTTACACTATCTAGAAAGACAAATAGATAGAGTGCATTTCCAGAAGGAAGACAATCTTACTATTACTGAAACACAAAAATGTAAAGAATTCAGGGGTAGGTGCAATACCATAGAGTTTTCTTGCAGTCATTCATAGAGTCACTAAGTCTTCTTCTAGTCTCCTTCCTTCTTTGCTTCCCTTCTGTGATGGATTGAATTGTGCATCTCAGTTTGGACAGGTTCTTGACCTTGGCCCACATTCTGGTAGGTATGGGCCCACTGTAAATAAGATCACTTCAAGATGTTACTTTGGTTAAGGTGTGGCCCAACTGAATCAGGTTGGGCTTTAATCTGGATGACAGGAGTCCTTTATAAGCAAATTAAAAGTCAGATGGAGAGAGAAGCCACCAGGAGCAGCCAGAAGATGGAAGTCAACAGAATCCAGAAGGAAAAGGAGAAGACACTATCCTGTGCATTGCCAGGTGACAGAAAAACCAACAAACCTCAAAGGTTTCCAGCCAGCCAGAAGATACCCACTCTAGAAGGAAGCAAGCCTTCTAGCCTCTGAAACCATGAACCAATAAATTTCTGTTGTTAAACCAACTCATTGTATGGTATTTGTTTCAGCAGCTAGGAAACGAAAACACCCTCTAGCTCCATGTTTTTTTTCTGTCACTTTACACATTTCTGCAGCATCCCAGTTCTTCCTTGGCATTAATAGATGCTTATAATCCTCCACAAAAGCAGGCTTAGTGCTTTCAGAGGCTAAGCAGAACATTGGAGATGTAAACATCTCTTGCTAATATTTTGCCCATTGTATATAATTTAAAGTATAATTTATAGTAAATGATTTCCTGTAAGGGGTGAAGGGGACAGGAAACCCCATCTGGCGGTAATGAATTTGCCGTATAATTAAGCAAACATAATCATGAAACTTCTTGACCTAAAAGAGAAGATATCCAGTTTTTATGGAGAGGAGAAGAGTTACCCAATCATAATCAGGGTTCGTATTCAAAGTTGCTTATTTCTAAGACTTACAGCACCCTTTTCTCTCTTTCTTTCTCATCTCTCTATAGTCTTTTATCTCCTGGAAAAAAAAAACAAAACATCCAACATGCCCACCATTTACATTGCTTCTTAGAGTAAAAGCTTAGTGTATGAACTCTCTTGTGCAAGCTGGAGCCATGGGGTTTCTGATTTGAGCCACTGTTACTGGAGCCCAAAAGAATTTGAAAGACAAGGTCTAAGAATGAAAGCATCGAGACTCAAGGACACAAAGAGGAGATCTCTAAGTTAGATCAGGGGGTGCTTGTGGGAAAGCAGGGGTATAAAATGCATAGCTAGGATGGGGCTAGACTGTGGAGGGCCAAGGATTCTTGACTTGGCCCTGCAACCCATTGGAAAGGCTACTCCTGAGTTGAGGCAGGAGGGGCATCCTTCTTGCTCCTCTGCCATTACCTTTTCCCAACCTCTGCTCTTGGCTCATCTCTCTATCCCTTTTCTACATGGAGAGCTCAGCTGTTCTGGACAACAGAGGAAAGTCACCTACATGCCCCGGAGCCTTGCTTTTGTGGCTCTGACACAAGGCATTAGACCTAATTTAACTTGAAAATAATGGAGTAAGATGAAAGGAAATCCCACTTGAGCTGCTTATTTTAAAAAGAGTTCAAAAAATGAAGTGAGCCTAAGACCTGAACCTCTAAGAAGGCCCCCTGGTTGGTGGAAGCAGAGGCCAGATGTTTTTCCCATCTGTGCCTTTTCCACCCTACCCCTCTGGCACTGGCACTAGATAAGGGAGGGAGGCACACAGTAGAAGAGCAGGCCAACTTGCTGCTGCTGCCCTCTCATTTGGCTCATGGAAATTCACATAGTGTCTAAAATCTAACTTTCTCCCTGGATTTGGGGGAAACCATCTATAGCCCTCTTGATCTAGTTTCATGGAAGGAACTTTGTTACTGTGCAAAATTTCACCCAAAAATAATTGAACTTGACATTCTAAATGTCTTTTGCGTGATGTATTAAGGTAGTGTTTTTGAAAAACGTCAGTATCTGATCCTTGGTATGTGGTTTTTAGATGTCCAGACTATTCCCACTTCTCAAATTCCCTTTAAGAAGCTGGAATGTAATGCATTTTTGGGTTTTCTTTATTTCAGATGAATCCCCATCTTGCTACAGCAGTGCTAAATATACTCCAAATCAACAGTTCATCATAATAAATAAAACACTAAGTTATATCCAGAGTGGCTGGCCTGGATTCAACACCAATCATTCCCAACTTTACGGGAAATTAAGATCATAGGCCAGCTTTACATTAAACGACAAGTGTACGCTACCATCTTGTGGACAAAATATAAATAACACTGAACTATACTACAGACTGCTTATCATCCTTTGTATTAGTGAACACGTATCTTGTCCTGGGTGCCCCCATGCAGTCAAAATGCCCATCCCAGTGAATTTTTGGATTCTGGCCCTAAAATATCTGTCAGAGAACTGTGCATAGTTCAACACAAAGAAAGGGGCGCTTACTGGGAAATTTTCAGATCACAAATAGCTGAGAACTAGATCTCCTTCAAACCTTCACCTTTGACTCCTGCCTCTCCAGTTTTTCTTTTTCTTTTTATAAAATGAAAGCATTGCTTCTGGTCATCTAGTATTGGACATATAGGTTTTGGGAGGTGTTGAGAGGGTTGGATTTACATAGTGTTCTGATACCAAGAGATATTAGTCTATTAGGTATGTTTCTAATTTAAAAATTAGTTATTTTTCTCTTGGGTGATTTTTATATACAGAGACATACATGAATACAGACACAAACTCCACTTGCTATGTTATTAAAGAAATGACATCCCAGAAAGTGGAGGCTTGAATCCTGTCACAACAGTTGAATGAAAGAAGTAGAAAAGGTCATAGAATCACAGTGACTTAGGTAGAGTGTTGAAAGATCACCGAACTTACCAGATCCAATCACTTTTCTAATGCTTGAATCACTTGTACAATATTTAACCCCTCTTTGAACATTCTATACCCTTCCAGGATATAAAAGAGTACTGGCAGTGGTAAGAGATAGAGAATGAGGAAATTTCTAGAACAAATATCCATGGATGCATTTTTTTTCCTAATACAGAGAGAAAGAGAAAGGGGGGAAGAGAAGTAGAGGGGGAGAGGGATAGAGAGAAATTAACAAAATTAGGCTAGTCACTCTAGAGCTCTTTTAAGGAAGATTTTGTGAAAACCAGTCTCCTTCCCTTAATGTGTTGGTTTTATTCTACTTACAGAATACCAAATAGCTCCCTTGCCCTCTGGATCTCCAAAAATTTTCTAAAGTTAGACTTTTCCTTTATTTAAAGTTCTTTCATGCCTTAGAGAAGCAAGATAGCTACCACAAACGGCAAGTTGGCTTGTTTCCCCAATTCTTCTTTCACGTTATCATAACTAAGGGAAATACACACAGCTATCTTTGTGTGTGTGTGTTCCATGTACTTTTCTTACTCATAGGAAAATTATAAGGCACCACTTAAGGAGGCCTCAGATGCTCATTTTTGGTGTAAGCAAATAATATAACTGATATTTCATAGTTTCCCTAGCTGTAGAAAAAGGAGTAAACTATATCTCCTCTACCTCACCCAGATATATTTGCAAGATTATGATGCTGTCATCCCTCAATAGTTCATTAACATAAGTATTTATGTTTCTACTATAACTATTTCTCTGCATATACAACAGAGAACCTATTTGGAAAGACACTTGGTCACACTCTCTTTACTGTCAGTGCTGAAACACTGAGTGCCTGAATATAGGAAAACCCTAAAGCCACAATAAAGTGACAACAATGATGACGACAGCAGTTCTAGAACTGTTCTAGAATTTGTTCTAGAAATTTCCTCCTTCTTTATCTCTTACCATTGCCAGTACTTTTTTATATTCTGGAAGGAGATGTTCAAACAGGCTAAGATACCACAACAACCAGGACAGGTGTTTGTCTCCAGCATTGGCTTTAAGAAGGAAGGCAAGAACTAGACATTTTGCTTCCCACACGTGAGTGAATTTTACAGGCTCTCCAAACTAATTCCACTTGTCTCTGCATTTTGAGTTTCTTGACCTCCCTCCTTAGATGTCTTTAGTTTTTTGTTTTGTTTTGTTTTTTCACCATATCTTGTGACTAGATGCATATATGTGATCTCAGAGGAGAGGCCGTTACCTCTCAATGTCTCCGAGGAATCTTAAAAGAAAAGCTGGACATAAACTTTGCCTTGATTAGCTATAAAACCACCAGAGCTAAAGCACCCTAAAACAGGCAAGAAAATTGTCCAAATTCAATAAGGAGAAGGAAATTTCAGCATTGTATTAGAATTGGAACTCAAAGCTTAGGCCCTTTTTACTATGCCATGTATGTGTTTCTTATATAAAAATTAACAAGTGACCTGGGTGGATTTTGATAGAAAAGCAAGTTTGATAAATCAAAATATACACCTAGAAAATGTCCAAATTTAAGGTTGGAATTTGGGAGAGAAGTTGAAGCTGGTGATGTAGATTTTGTGGTCACCTGTATAGATGCCAGAACTAAAGCTATGAGAAGGGATGAAATCACTGAGGGAAAGAGTGAGGCGCAACTCAAAATCCTGGGGAATGCCCTCAGGTAAACGGATGGGATGAAAAATGAGCCTCTGATCCACCACAACCCAACACATGAAGTGGGTATCATTAATCCCTCTCCCCCTATTTCAGATCAGGAATCTGAAATACACAGAGACTAAATAACTTGTTCAAGGTCAAATATCAAATTAGCATCCAACCTGGGACAATAAGCCAGGGTCCCTGTCCTTCATTCCATTTCTTTCTGTCCCCCAACATTAAAAATGCAGGCCTTCTGTCTTTCCCAAACCTATTGTTTTCTCCCAGCAGGTGAAAACAAATAAATTCCTAGGGGAGAACTCCAACCCAGTTTGGGCTCTCATCCCCATTGGTCTGGCAGCCTTCTGGTCTCCTAAGCGAAATGTCTTGGTGTAGGTGGGGGCAGGATGGGAGGGGCAGGAGGGCCAACAGTGAGGGGAAGCAAGAGTCAGTATTAGTTTTCTCATTTAATTAACTACATTCAACAGAGCTAATGCCATAGGCAAGTTATTAAAGGCCAGTAACATCCCTTAAGGAATATTTGGGGCCCATTAGTGACCAAAAGAGCAGCCTCATAAATCCAGGTCTGCCAAAGCCCAAAGAAAAATGTGTATAATTGGAAAAAGGTTAAAAACAATCCCAGATAATAAATTACACTCACTCAGTTCTTTTGTCCTTCCAGCTCTACAGCTAGCATCACATTTCATAAAAGAGCCATGGAGAAGAGGCAGAGGCTGAGAGGAAGCCTGTTCTTATAAGACACCAGAGGCCCCCAAGATGAGTAAAATCAGTTGTCTGCTTAGATTCCACTAACTTGAAGGGTGTGTCATGCTGAGAGGAGGTTATGGCTCCCTGCTTCACTCACCGTCCAGGACAGGGCCCCATGGCTCAACCATTGTCTACAGGAAAGTTGGCAGGAATAGCTTAACAAAATCTCTTCAAATTAGGTGTTCTGATAATCTTCTTAATTCCCTCAGGCAAAAGCCTGCTACCTACCTCATTTCCCTGGACTACCTGGAGTTATAATCTTTTTTGACATTTAATAGATTATTCTTCCTGGAAGACAGTGGTTCAGCAAAAGGAAGATGAAGTGGAGCTCTCCTGCTTATCAAGCGCATTTTCTTTAACTTGTGGATATACACATGCACGCACGCACACATGCGTGCACACACGCTAGGGTCTCACATTGATTGGAACCAGCTGGAATAAATTTGTCAGGAATGCCAAGCCTCAGTCAGTCATTGAACTTGAAGCACATCCTCCCTATTTCCTGGGATGAGTTCTTTGTTTGCTCTCTTACGCTGCTGCCAGTGACGCGTGAATTTGGTCATTTAATCCTCGTCCATAAAGACATTGTAGGACTCATTTATAAGCCCAAGACTCCTAGGTAGGCCGGGGAGTCAGGAAAGCTTGACCTCCTTGCAGAGGAATTTTCACCACCCCATCCCCACCCTGCCATCATTTACCTTCCCATCGACTGCAAAAAGCAGTTTTGCCTGCCATTTGCTGCGTCAGAACGTGTCCAACAAGAGGCTGACAAGCCAATATGCATGTGTCGTACAGTGACGGTCAGGAAAACAATTTGGTCCCCAAACATAGTCACTGGAAGTGGCCCCTTCTCAACATTGTTAAGATACAATGTTCACCTCACATTTATTATGATCTGCTGTGAAAGCAAAGATCAGTCCATTGACTACTCTACGGAAACATCGTAGTCAGGTGACGAGGCTCTCTAAGGCTGGTGCCTTTTATGCACAGGCAGCCCCTGATAGTAGAACCAGGATTCATTTCTGGGTGTCAGGAGCTTTTGAAATGTGATTCGAGGGGTCTCTCCCTCTCCCAGAGTCTCTCCCCACTGCATTTTTAAAGCCCTGCCAAAAGGTAAGGTCAGAGGAAGCGGGAAGCTTGCCTGTTCTGTTCCTCACTATATTTGTCCAGAACATGCCCTAGTAAACACTTGTTGAATGAATGGACAACAGAAGCCATAAATGGTGCCATTTGGAGATTTATTTTGAGGGGACTCATCAGAGTTTTGAGACAAATGTCTCTGAGCAGTAGATAATACATTCAGCCTTCCCAACTCAGAACCCTGTGGACTTCAGAAGTTTATTTCACCCTTTCTGACCCAGGGAAACTTTTAACAGTAACACAAATCACAGTCTTATTGGGAAGAATAAGGATAATGTGTTTGCCCAGGTCTTTCTTGGTTTTAGCAGTTAAATCCTGGGTGCTGAGAAATGCCACAATTGGTGAAATGTTTTGGCAATTGGTTACCTTTGCTTCTGTTTCTTCCTAAAGTTGCAAATGATAAAATTGCCTGAGTCTTGACTCTGAAGGTTTGAGTTCAAGTTTCAGCATCACCACCTACTATCCCTACTGTACAAGCCACACAAATTCTCTGAATATACATTTCCTTCACTGCAAAATGGAAGTAATACCAGCCTCATTTGGTAGACTCAAGACTAAATTGGAAGCTATAGATATTAAGGTCTTCAAACAGGGACAACTTATAGTCCATCTTAGTAGCCCTAAATGAATATGTGTGAGCTCTGACATAGTCATGTATGCAAGACATT
The DNA here is from genome assembly GCA_029593785.1 of Cabassous unicinctus. Classification (NCBI taxonomy): domain Eukaryota; kingdom Metazoa; phylum Chordata; class Mammalia; order Cingulata; family Chlamyphoridae; genus Cabassous; species Cabassous unicinctus. The sequence continues at coordinate 48,889 of JAQZBX010003316.1, forward strand.
GCCAGTATAATGAAAATGTGTTTTCCTTGAATACCTCTGTCAAATTCTACTCAGGCTTTCAAGCCCTGGATGAATCATAGTTTCCTCTGTGAAGCTGCCCAGCTCACTCCAGCCACAGTGATTTTTTCCCCCCACTTTTGAAGACTTAATATTTAAGTCACTTGGAGAAAATTGTTCAGAATTACCAACATTAAGAGTGTGTGCTCTGGAACCAGAGGTCTAAATCTTAGTTCCACCATGTAATAGTTGGGTGACCCTGCAAAAATTACTTAACCTTGCAAGGCTCAATTGTTTCATCTGTTTAAAAAGAAATAGGGGTAATTATCTTAGTGGCTGTCTCCTTAACACTTGGATATATGGAATAAGATAATGATGCAAAGCACTTAACACCATCCCTGACCTACACTAAGTGCTTAGATATATTATTTACTCTGCCCTGAAATATATTTAATGCCTACAATTCTTAGATACCTAAACTTGGGGAAGGATGTTTTAGAAATAACAATCTTTCATTTTCAGTCAACTTTTGATGTGTTTATCTTGTCTCCTTTCCCTCTATTATAAGCTCCTTGAGGTTAATAATAATAATAATAATAATGTTGTCTAAACCGACTCGTCCAAGAGCACCAGCAGTAACAGATAGCATTTGGAGCATCTGCTATATACCAGGCATCGGGGAAAAAGCAAACTGGCATCAAGGGGTGAGCACCTACTGTGAAGTAGGCACTTTACTTAGGTTACGTCATTAATCCTCATAACAGTCCTACCTGGTAGGAATTATTGGCCCATTTTATAGATGACATTTAATGATGTGGAAATTAAGTAACTTCCCCGTAGATCACACAGCTGGTACTCAAACCAGACATGGTTCCAAAGCACATGCCTTTTCTACACTGCTATGATGGAGACCCCCTCCCCCAGACCACCTGAGACAGCCAGTCCACACACATATAATACAGCCATGCTTCTCAAATTTTAATGTGGTGATGAATCACCCAGGAATCCTGATAAAATTCAAATGTATGTTCAGTAAGTCTGGGCTGGTCCCAAGGTTCTGCCTTCCTAACAGGCTCCCAGGTGATGCAGATGCTGCTGGCTTGGGGACCGCACTTTGAGAAGCAAAGTTGTAAATGGTTGTTCAATTGTTTGGTTAACAGGCAAAGTCTCTAGGCTCTTCATCTTCTGAAATTCTTGTCCGGTGGGGATGGCAGGGTGAAGGATGGTGGGGGTGGGGGGTGGGGAGGGAGCTAAGTGACCAGTCATATTTAGTTATTGCTTCTAATTGCAGTAGATAACTTGAGACCACTTTTATCTAATACTCTTAAATTCTAAGGCCTCAGAGTTTCTCCAAATTCCCTTGATGATCAGAATCACCTGAGGCTCCTCTACTGAAGAGCCAGTGAGCATGGAATGAGGCCCAGAATTTATCATTTTAACTAGTACTTTAGGCATTAATCAGAGAAGTTTGAAAAACACTGGAAGTGCTATAGAAACTTCAAAGAGCAGGCAATAAATGAGGGGTGGTGTAATCAAGGACGGCTTGGGGAAGTGGGGCATGGAGTTCAGGCTTAAAGATTAGTAGGGTTTTAATAGGTTAAAAGACAGTGAGAAGAGCACTAGGTGGGGGCAGAGGAGGGGGAGGAGGGGCACGTGAGCAAGAGCATAAAGACTGACTCTGCGTTTTGTCAGATTCAGGTGAAGGCTTTTGGATTTTCTTTGAAATGCTGTATGAACATGTTTTACTTGGGTGATCTGAGAATGTTATAATAAAAGGTAAGACAAATTTTGATTCTACATGCAGCAGAAGTTTGCATAATATGATAAACCTTAAAAATTGCTGGGTTCCCAACTGCCAGAGAAAAACACACATCCAAATGGCTAAAGTTAAGAAGGCTGACAATACCAAGTGCTGGTGAAGAGGTAAAGCAATAGGAATTCTCATACACTAGTATAAATTGGTGCAGCCACTTTGGATAATTATTTGGTGGCATCTACCCATGTTGAAACACACCTAAAATCTGACCAAAGGTGTTCATAGCAGCATTGTTTGTAATGGTTCCAACTGGAAAGAAATCAAATTTTCTTCAATAGTAGAATGGAAAACCAATGGAATATTACACACCAATGCACCATGCAGACCCCTAAAAATGTACAATATGATTTCTTTTATATGTAGTTCAAAAACAAGCAAAACTAACCTATGATATCAGAAGTCAGAATAAGGCTATTTCTCGGGATGTAGGAGGGAGAGAATGCCTAGAAGGGAGCATGGTAGGGGGCTTCTGAAGTACTGGCAGTATTCTGTTTCTTAGCCTGGATGCTGGTTATGTGGATCTGTTCATTCTGGGAACATTTATTAAGAAGCACACTGAACACGTGTGTGCTCTTTTCTATATGAATGTTACATTTCATGAAGACACGTACACACTCTAAAGAATTTTAAAAAGAGAAGACAAGACCACAGTCACAAGTAAGCTCTAGACTAAGTTTGCATAAATCAGGGACAATAAACAGAAAAAGACGGGCTCCACTTCTCAAACTCATCTCTGGGATATGACATTCGACTGGCAGTCAGGACCTCCATATTCTTCAATTATATGATGTAAAAAGAATGTCCAGCAAATGGATATGACACTGGATTTCTTCAAACCAGGTATTTCTCTAGAAAATAGCCCATGGCCCCCACCCATGTTCCTCTTGAAAAGATATTTAGACATCATTCAACCCAGTTCCTGATTGGGGGCAACAGCTCATTGCCTCTTGAAACTTGCCCTAACTATTGGGCATCACAGAGATTCCTTAGGAAAACATGTTCAATCCTGTGAGCCACTTGGTGAAGTTAGTCATCACATGCTTCCACGTTCCGTTTTTCTAGCCCTCTTTTCCCAAGCATACGTACATGCCTATTGTCCTGGATTTTTTTCATCTACTGCTCCCAAAGCATGAGGTTTGATTTTTCCTGATTAGCCTGCTGGCCCCTTGTCCTGGCTTCATCTTCTAGCCAGAGGCCTGGGTGGTCTTTGAGAAACCTGAGGAGAAGCTCATTAATAAGGATCATCTCCTCAAAGTGATCTTTTATGAAGCCTCAAGCTAAAATCCCACTGGAGCCTTGCCTTTTTCTAGTTGAATAAAATATCATGTGAGCTTGGGCAAGAAGTTGGAGAGATTCTAAAATGATGCAAGTACAAAGGCTGATCTGAAAAACAATCTGAAGTCAAAAACTTATTTTTGTAGTTCAGTCAACAGACACCTATTGAGAGATTAATATGCAATAACTATAGTGAAAAGGAATGAAGTACAGTAATAGCCCAGTTGCTCATGTGTCATTTACCATACTTTCAGGGGATCTGCCCCTGTTTATCAGTTGTTAAAGCAGGTCTTGTAAACTGACAGCCTGCCTGCAGGTCTGATATAGTCCACAGATAGGTCTAGTTTGGCTCTGTTTTAAAACTCAGAAATTTCACACTAAATCCATAACATGGAAAGATCTGGCAAAATCCTCACACTTTAACAATTTACTGGGACCACCTTACCCCAACCTGCCTCACTAATTTATATGGATTGCCTGACCCCTTTAGGAATTTGTGTTTTCTAATCTGTCCTGAAAGTGTCTTCATAGACAGGTCCTATTGAAGGGAATTTTACTTGTCCACAAGCTCTGAGTCAGGCTTAGACCCTCATCCTTTTTATGGTGTTGCCTCTCACTCTTCCCCTCTACTTCTTAGCCATGGCTGACTTCATCAGGGACAGCACCTGATTCAAAGGTGGCCCATCCTGTAGCTCGTCAGGGACTTCTGGCCTGGCAAGAAAAAGCAAGCAAGGGTAATCATATTCTTCACTCAGAATTTTGGAATGAGAAAACAAAGCAACTGTTGCCAACTGGTGGGGGAGCATATTAGAGAGATTGTGAAATGCACTTAACATCGTAGCAAGCCAGAGCTCCGTGCAAGCTGAGTGTGTGGTGGAGAAGACAATGGACCTGAGGCCCCCAAAGGGCAGCAATAGGAAACCAGGCAGCCCTGAAAGGCTGAGAACACAGCTTTATCCACTTGATTTTGTTCTCAGTTCTAGTTCTGGTTAGACCTAATGTACTTCACTTCCAAATCTTGATTGTCGATGAGTTAAGGGGAATTTGACCCAGTAGTCCTATATCCAACAATCTTATTATGGGAATAATACCTTGAGTTTCCTTAAGGGAACAATCCTGCTATGAGAGAAAAGCCCACCTGAGAATGAAGCCTATGTACTGGGAAGGAAAGACCCATACCTTAAATATTTCAGATGTTCTCTATCTCTTATGATTTTATCCATAAAAAAGTGCTCTAGATCTTCAAGCAACATATTTACCTATATTTAAGGCATTATTGAGAAAGACAATAGTAATCATGAAAATGCATTTCATAAGCATTTCATAGCTATCATCTGTACACAATCCACCATACGAGGTGCCAAGAGAGATACAAAGATGATTAAAATCCCTACCCTCAAGAAGCTTACAGTCTAATGGAGAAGACAAAAAATGAACATGGTACAAGAGAATGACAAAAATACCATGATAAATACCTGCAGATCCTCAGAGTCTGCAGGAAAGAGAGGGGAGAAAGTGATTTTTTCTAAGGGGCAGCTTGGTAATTTGGCTTCCTAGCAAATGATTAGGCAGCTGACAGATGGAGAGAAATTACATGGAGGCAATAGGACAATATTGATGGACACAGTGGGAGAAGGTAGAAAAAGAATACAACACAAGCATGAGAACTAGAAGCACAGCAGGACACAGGGAATAATGTATCCTTCATGGGCACCTGGGGTCACCATTGAATGCCAACACTTTGTTGCCATCATAGTAGTACAAACTCTGGGTATCATGAAATGTTAGAGGAGGAAGAGGCCACTGTAGATTTTGGTCAGGAAATCCTTCCCAAGGAGACTGGCCTTCACTGGGGCTTTGAAGTTTATATAGGGTTTAGGGGAGAGTGAGAGGTACAAGAGCATTCCGTGTGAAAGGGATCACGGAAGCAAAGGCGTAGGAAGGTGAAGGCACTGAGCTTTCAGGGATAGTGTATAGGGGTACAGGGAAGAGGAGTGAGCAGATCAGCCTTAATGGAGTTGATAGTTCGTAGTGGAGAGTGGTGGAAAAACACTGCTGATAAAGTCAGTCGGCTGGAGCCAATCTGTGGAAGGCCTTGGATTTCAGGACAAAGGGTTTGGACTGGATCCTGGAGGCAGTGGGAGCCAGAGAAGACTGGGGAAAGGGGTTGATTTGATGAAAGAGTTCCTCATTCACTACAAAAAGCACCAGCACAGCTCATTTTTCTCCTTAGAAAACAAGCAGAGAATTTAGCTTTAAATGTACCCCCAACTCGGTGAAAAGCATATACCAGTCCCAGCAAAAGCTCCCTGGAGGAGTTCATGAGTTCAGACTCAAAGTGCAAGATGTGTTTTACTTGGCAATTAAGTGTGTCTATGGGGGATGCATGTCCTCAAATGAGGACAGATTGATATGATTAAAAATTTTATATCACTACTCTGACTCTGTTCCCTCCATTGTTCAACCTCCAACTCCTCCATTTCCGGATGTTCAAAGTTAAATGGTTATGAGGCAGATCAAATACTTGGTAGCACCTGTGAGCTACTCAGGTAGAGGACTTTGCAGGAATTGAACTACTGCCACTTCAAGTCCCCTAAGTACCTTTGGTATTTAGTAGTGTGTGAATACACCTAGCACAGTGCCTGGCACATGGTGTCTAGTACCTGGCAGGTACTCAACTAGAACTTGTTAGTAACCATGAGTATGTTGAGTATGTTTTTAAGTACAAACTTAGCATGTATGTCTTCTCTTTCTTTCACTCATCCTTCCTATTTCTCTTTCTTCATTTCTTTCCTCCTTTTTCTTTCAGGTCTTCTGTTCCATCCATTCTTCTATCTTCCCTTTTCCCTTTTCTTTTTTCTTTCTAGCTCCCTGTGACTTTCTTTCTCCCTACAAGAACTGGGAAAGGCAAGGGTATTTGGGCGGTCATGGCACCCTTCCAAGGAAAGTGTGAGGCTTTGGGCAAAATAGATCTCTCATTTCTTCCAAACATAGGTCTAATCTGAACTGTCTCCAGGCTCTAGTCTTCAATCCAACTTCAGTGGTTTCGGTTGGACTCCATGAAAGGGGTCCCCAGGGATGCTATGTCATTAGTCTTGTCTTGGAGAAAACTGGTTTTCTATGTGCCTAGTTCTTTCACAGATTGGGGCACCCATACTCCCTTTCCTGAAGTCACTAGGGCCCAAGAGGAGCTCTTCTGAGCGAAATGCCTGGCTGAAGAGAAGCAGGACTTCATTAAGAGTTTGATTTATCCCCAAATGATCTATTGTTATGCATCAAACATGTTTTCCCTACAAACCAGTTGGCAGGAAGCACACAGATAAATTACTACAAGATGTAACCAGACAAGCTGTTCAAAAGGGAAATGGTTCTCTGTGTGTGGAGCTCAGGAGAACACATCTATAAACATTTGTTGGGAAATAAATTCAGTGTAAGTTTGCTGGAAGGAATGGACGGCTGGCTCCAATCTACCAGCTTGCTGTGATATCTGACTGTTCTTTTGAGGTCATCGTCTATTGTCTCAGTCAGTGGTAAGGATGGAAAAACACGGGTAAAACTTACTCAGAAGGTCTTAAAAGGAGAGGGAATACCCAGGTATCTGAAAGCAGTTGCAAATTCTCTCCCCGGGCATGGATCATGTTAGCCAACCTTAGCTGGTGAGAATGGGTTAGAGTGATTCTACTTGCTTATAGATAGATGTGATGCTATGATAGATTTCAAGAGAACAATAGTAATATAAAAATACTACAACACAGGGCTCTGCAGTCTGATAGTGAAGAAAACCCACTGGAGATGGTATCAGAGAGAGGTGAGTATAAATACTGCTGACCAAAATGCTTCTGCTAGCTCAGGATTCTAGGAAAGCCTCTTAACTTCTCTGAGATTTTCCCCTTTCGTAAAGGGGAGCCAGGGTATACTACTTGCTTTACAAGATTGTTATAAGAATTATGTAATGTGTGAAACATACCCTAAAACTGCACTGTGGCCAATTACACTTAATTAAATTAAATTAAATTCACATTTTATTTCCTCAGTCACACTAGCCACATTTCAGCCACATTTCAGGTGCTCAATAGCCACGTGTGGCTCATGGAAAACTTATTGAGCAGCACAGATATGGGACATTCCCATCATTGCCAAAAGTTCTATTTGGACAGCGCTGTCCTAAAACGATGCCAGACACAAAGTAGATACTTTATACAATATTGTTGCCTCCTGCTCCATAGTTTACAAAGAGCTTTCGCACATAGTATCTGATTAAAGGGCTATCTATCCAGGAAAGTTGGAATACCCCTTGACAGTCTTTTGGACAAAATTTGCCTCTCTACATGGTGTTCTAACCTGGCTCAAGTCTATAAAGCATTGTGATTGCAGGAACATTGGAGAGTGTACAAAAGAAAGGATTTCTGGGCCTTTTGTGAGAAGACACCACCAAATGCATATGCGAGGAGTTGTCTTGAATATACAAGGGGTGGCCTTGACTCCAACTACAAAGCATTGTATCTCAGTAAAAAGAACAACGAGAGGAGAAAGAAAGAAAGAAAAAACCCTGTAAAATAGCCATTGAATACTCTTGTTTTAAACATGACTGGGGAGTCTAAATGGGCTTGTGCTAAAATGCTTATGATCCTCCACTGTGTTTCATTTAACTGTTTTGGGAGAATCCCAGGGTAGATGGAAGATACTCCAGGATATGTAGCTGAAGCTTAAGAAACTTGCTCAGGGTCAAAGCAGAGTTTGTTGCAAGTTCCCTTTCGTTTTTGAGGACCATATTGACTTTCTGAGGTGAGTCCAAAACATCTATGCTGCAGGTTATGGGATTGCAGCGTGCCAAGCAGCACCTCTTGATCTTCAGAGGATATTTCCTGGCAGAAAAAAGCAAACACAATGTAAGGTTGCCCTACATATGCAGAAGTGAAAAGAACAAATCAATAATTACATTTGTTGTGTGCTTACTAGGGACATATTCTAATCATATTACACAAGTTATATGATTTAATTTTCACCATAACCTATAAAATAAGGACTATTAATATCCCCATTTTATAGATAAGGAATTGAGGCACTGAATTATTAAGGCACTTGCCCAAGGTCATGAGTTAGTAGGCAGTGGAGCCAGGTCTTGACCCTGGGTTCTAGCAAGAGTTCATATTCCCTTTGAAGTTTTTCTGGTCACTATAGGAAACAGCCCTAAGTAGTAAAGGAAATTATGAAATAATGATAGACACTGTTTTTTAGATAAGGCATCTTACAGATTGCATGTAAATAAGCATTCATGAATGAAAGAAAATAACAAATGCAAATGAGACGGTGAGATCATTTATCTTTGAAGACTTAATACCATATTGTCTTCAACGCTGAAGTGAAGGAAGTGTCAAGTGAAAATGAGCACTTAGATCTGGGGTCAGCAACCAAAGACCTGGGCCAGCCATCTGCTTTTGTAAATAAAGCTTTATTGTAACACAGCCCCGCCCAGTCATTTACACATCTCTGTGGCTGCTTTTGTACTGCTATGGCAGAGTGGAGTAGTTTTGACAAACCATATGATTCTCAAGTAATCATCATGGTTATTCTTGTTATTTTGTTTGCAAGTCTTTTACCTTCCTTGCCTGTGAGCTGCTTGAGGGCAAAAGATGTGTCTTTGTAGCCTGGTGCTTAGTATAGTGTTCAGCACATGATAGGACTTCATCAACGACTGTGTGAGGAGCTATATGGCATAGAGTCAGAGAACCCAAGCATAGACAAGTTAGGGAAGCAGTTACAACACAGAGGAATTTGGGAAAAGTGCTTTCTCAAAGACTGGGTGAACCAGTGGGTGAACTCACAAAAATCACAGGATGTGGGGAGCAGATGCAGTTCAAGTGTTGAGCACCTGCTTCCCATGTACGAGGACCCAGGTTTGTTCCCCCGTACTTCGTAAAAACAAAACAAACAAATAAACAAATGAAGAAGCCAACTCTCATTGGGAGGACATGTAGGTCAGTGGCTGAGTGCCTGCTTCTCACGTACGAGGTCCTGGGTTCTATACCCAGTACCTCCAAAAAAAAAAAAAGTCACAGGATGCTGGCTTACCAAAATGTGAAATATAACCCAAGGTAACCTAGGTAATCATGGCTAATGTTTACTGCTTGCACATTATGTGCCAGAGACACACTGTTCTCAGCTCTTTGCAAACATTCATTTCATTTAATCTTCACAATACCACAAAGAAATAGGTTATTATCTTTATTTCACAAGTGAGGAAAGTGAAACACAGACAGGTTTCCTACCTAGTGCAAGGATAAACAGCTAGAAAATGGTAGAAGGTGGTTTTAAACCCAGGGAGTTCTTAATCCAGAGACCAAACGTGTAATAATTCTGTAATACTGGTCTCCATGTGGCTCTACCTGTAACCTCTTCCTCCTCGGGAGTTTTCAAGACATTCCACGGGGAGCTGTCCCATGAGAATACATATCTCTATATTTTCAATAAAAATCAATGGCCCAAATGTAGTTGGTTGCACATCTATTCATTTCATAGCCAACTTCATACTAACTAGCCTCTGGATACTAAAGAATGCCATTCGAACAGAGATAGATATATCATATTCTATTGTCTTTGTATTTCCAGCACTAAGAAGGAATTTTCTATCTCAATTACACTTCTCTATGTAATCATTATAAAAAGTATTATTTCATTTTGGAAATACTAGAAAAGCTTTAGTTGTAGGTCCTTGGTGCTCAGTCTGAGGTCCAGTAGCATCAGCACTACCTGGAAGCTTGTTATTGCAGACTCTCAGGTCTCACCCTAGAGACCTCCTGAATCAGAATCTGCATTTTAACAAGACGACCACGTGATTCCTATGCACTTTAAATTCCGAGAAGCATGGACGCCATCTTTGCGGTATGGATGTCATTGATTACCTGAAAGAGCTTACAATTGGGTTACCTCTGGTTAGCAGTGAATGAGAGTGAAGCTGATGAAAGGGGCCCATCCAGCTGTGAAAAGACTCAGTAGTTCACACCTCTGGCTGTACAATAGGATTATCTGGGGGGCTTTTAAAAATTCCAGTGCCCAGGTTCTTACCAGACCAATGAATTCAGAATCCCTGGGAGTGGGACCTACGCATCAGTATTTTTTAAAGATCCCTGGGTGATTTCAAGGTGTAGAAAAGGTTAATCCCTTTCTTGGGCTCTTCTTTGAGGGGTCTTCTATTTGCCTTGAGCCTTTCTCATGAGGTCACACTCCTACCTGGACTTCTTTTCGCCTTTCTCCTCCCCACTTCCAGGTAACTTCTACTCACCCTTAATGTCTCCAGGCAAACCTTTCCTTTCCTCTAGGAATCCTGAGTTGAGTGCCACTCCTACATGCTCCACAGCACGACCTCCACTCCTCCTACCAAGTGTCATGGTCATTTCCAGTGTACTTTTCTCTATGACCCATTTGACTCAGAATTTCACGGTGCAACACTGCATCCACATTGTTCAATGTAAGCAACTACGGCAGAAACAATTAACACCCACTGCACACCGACAATGTGGCTGTCCCTGTGCATATATTATCCTAGTTACTCTTCTCGTTACAGTCCTACTCTTATCTCCATTTTACAGGTAAGCAAGCTGAGATTTGGAAACATTAATTAATTTGTTTTGGTCAAACTGCTAGGAAGTCCCCAGTGCCAAACTCAGTGTCTGGTATATAGTAGGTATTCACTAAGGACTTGCTGAACAAAAGAATGGGTGCATGTGTTACTTTCTTGTCCAGTCTGCTCACATCCTCTCTGGTGGGTTTGATGCCACACTGCACTTCCCTTCCCCCACCCCATACTTACTGGAGCTCAGGCTTGATCTCTTCCAAGTTCTCTGCCATAAAATAGACAAGCTCAAAGCCCTGCTCTTCATATAACTGAAGAACAGCAACTTCATATCAAAAGGCTTATATTCCAGCTTGTTTGACAGACTCTACTTAAAGGAAAAATAAAATACGAGGGAAGAGACTGCAAGTGTAACATTTCCCACTTACAACCTCAAGCTGTGTTTCCCATCCCAAAGCCTGAGGATTCAGTGCAGAAGGAGTGGGGCATGGAATTGTTGCAAGAGATCCTTAATCTTAGACATGTCACACGTTGTCTGGAAATGGAAATAAGCATAATTCCCGACTCCTATATGTACTATTTTTCAATACTGTCATAATTAATAAAATATGAGCTCATTTAAAATTATTATTGAAGTCATATTAGCTTTCCATCAGTTTACTCACAAGTACAAACAATAATAGCACTGATACCATTATGTGGGCTCCAGTGGGATTTTTGAAGTTATTATTAGTAATAAAAATTCTAAATATTTATTGACCAAGTTGTGTACTATGGATACAGATTATCTCATTTAATTATCCATCAACACTTTGAGGTAGGTACTAGTATTCCTACTTTGTACATGAGGATTGTAGCAGTTTGATATTATTGGTGAATTCCAAAAAGAAATATTGGATTATGTTTGTAAACTGGTCTTTTCCTCTGGGCATATTAGAGTGTATTGCATTCAGAGGTTTTACTTTTACTTAATTAAATTATTATTAGGGCTTTGATTGGGCCACATCAGTAGGGCATTGAGTCCCTGCCCCTTGGTGAGTGGGGACTCACAGATAAAAGACATGGCAAAGAACAGAGTTGAAGTTTTGTTGCTGGGTTTTTTGAGCTGGAGCCCCGGGAAATAAGCACACAGAGGAGCTTGGTTGTGAGGAAGGAGAGAAGGCCCCGGGAAAAGAGACATGTTATTTGCCTGATAGTCTACAGCTGGCCTTGTGGAGAAAGAGCACAGCAGCTGAGCCCAGAGAGAAATGGAATCCCAGGAAGAGAGGAGCCAAAGAAGCCTGTACTCTTGGCAGATGTCAGCAGCCATCTTGCTCCAACACGTGGCCATAGACTTTGGTGAGGGAAGTAACTTATACTTTATGGCCTGGTAACTGTAAGCTTCTACCCCAAATAAATACCCTTTATAAAAACCAACTGATTTCTGGTATTTTGCATCAGCACCCCTTTGGCTGAGTAATACAAGGATAAGATATTTTTTAAAATTTTGATTATAATATTGTCTGCTTAAAGCTGTGATGAAGACTTTTAAGAGAACCCCTGGGGACCTCAGTCAGACCAGTGCCAGAATGGCACTGAGCAGAAGAGTTCACAGAGGCTCAGACATCTGGGAAGGTGGAAGGAGGAAGGTTAAAACTAGACAGGCAGTGAAGGTCCTCAGTTAGACTGACAGAGCTTGGCATCTAGACTTTGGAAGTGGTAGGTAATAAAAGAAGGTGGTGACATACGCCCAAAATCCTTGGCATGGAATAAAGTGGTTATCTTGGCAGAGGAGTTGAGAATGGTGCTAACTGAAGCAAATGAGCAATCATTTTGGATGGGGAGGATATGTATGGAACAGGGGACCTCCAATGCCTGGGAAGAGTAGTTCATATTTATGCAAGTACTAATTGACTCACTGCCATGTTCCAGGCACAAGGCAAGTGGCTGGGATACAGTTGTGAGCAAAAGAGATGCAGTGTATGAGGTTGCTATACAAGTATACATTAGGGGAATATGATCTAGTTTTGGAGGTCAGGAAAGGCTTTCTTGAAGAAGTAGTACCTGGAGAGGGAAGGAGAACAGGGGGAACAGTTTGTGCAAAGGCCCTGAGGTGGAAGGGAAAAGGATGTATTTAGGAAAATGAAATAAAATAAAAGTCAAAAAGTCTAGAGCCCAGTGTGGTGAGAAAAATACTTGTCTTGGAAGACCCAAGGCTATGGGCAGGCTATATGGAGAAGAAGAAAGGGAATGAACCATTGAAACATGGGTCCAAGGTAAGGCCAGAGGGACTAAGACTGTTGAACTATGCGTCTGGGATTCCTCAGTTGCCTCACACTAGAGATGCAGGTGGTTTCAATGCAGTCCTCATTATAAGGCCTGGAAGTTTTGCAGATGGGAAGAACCCTAGGTAGGGGTCAGGAAAGTTGTATCTCAGCCCTACCTCTACCTCCTTCTCAATTAGGAATCACCAGGGTTCTTCTGTGTATTATTCAAATTAGGATCCCAGACCTACAGAATCAGAATTTATGGAGGTGGTACCTGGAAGTTCAAATTGGGTGATTTTCATGCATATTAAAAGTTTTGCAGAACTGGTTTACAGCAATGATTCCCAACCTTAACTGCACATTCAAATCACCTGGAGGGGCTTTAAAACTTAGTGCCTCAGTCCCATCCCCAGACTTTCTGATTTAGTTGCTCAGAATGCGGGCTGGGCATTGAGAATTTTAAAAGCTCCCCAGGTGATTTTAATGTGCAGCCAAGTTTGAGAATCACTGGTTTAAAGACTCGTTCCCAAATTTTAGTTTACAGGTCAGCTGTCTCAAAAGTACCTGGAGGGCTTATCAAAACAATCACCAACCCTGCATTGGACCTAATGTGTCAACATTGCTAAGGATGAAACCCAAGAATGAGTATTTTTTTTAATTTTAATTCTCCTGGCACATAAAAAAAAATGGGTACACTAGATCTGGGCATGTTGGACATTGAATATTAATGAGCATACACATCACCTGAGGATCTTGTTAGACTGCAGATTCTGACTTGTGGGTCTGGGCTTGGGCTTGAGATTCTGCATTTCTAGCAAGCTCCCAGGGGGTGCTCCTGCTGGTCTGAGAAACACACTTTTAGGAGCAAATGTTCAGGGAACTCAAGGAAAAGAATGGGTAGCCTTTCCCTGAAAGCTTCCAAGGCCTTTACCTGAAAGCTATTAGCAGACAGGGACTTTATTTACATGTCCCTTTCTCCTTACCAATTCACTTTGTTCAGGACAGGAATTGGGTCTTTGTCATCTGTCCATCCCTTGCATCGAAATCTAGTGCCAAGCATGCATGAGGAGCACAATAAATGGGGTTTGAATTGAACAAACACCAGGATATCCTCAGGACTCAAGCTGTGGGGCAGTTCACAGCGAGGCATTACTAAAATGCGGGCCTTCTGCCACTTCCAGTCACAAACTCTAATTGGATGGGCTCCAATGTGAAGCTGTATGTTCCTAAAGCCTGCTCTGTAGGGGGTAGGGTCAAAGAAGGCCTCTGGAATATTAATAATCCTGAAGCAGTGACCACAGCGATGATATTTACAGACCCATGAAGCACAGGAGACAGCCTCAAGTTGCTCACACAGCTATAGACTCCAAGGACTTACTCTGCTCCAAATGGAGCATGTATATCGCCCAGTCCTGCCAAAAGCTATATGGTTCATTAGCTTTTACTATACAGAGAAATGTGCCAGGCCTGGTGCTAAAATGACATGATAAAGCGCATTTGACAGCCATGGTCAGAGGGAAAATCACAGTGGGAACGGGAGAGCCTCTGTGGGCCATTGCTCATGCCTTTGGAACAGGAGAGAAACACCTCTGCTGCTCCATCTGGAGGGCCAGGCTAGTTGGAATTTGACAAGGACTTATTACTTTAGAAACTGTTTTCAGGGGTTTGGTTTCTTCCCCTGGATTCTCCTTGCATGATGACGGATTTTTTTTCCTGAACATTTTTTGATATTATGACTCTGTGTGTGGTTTGTGTGTTTCATATTGGGGAGAAGGAAAAAAGTCAGGAGACAGGAAGGAACAACAGACAGAAGAGGGAGAAAAAAGAGAGAAACAGAAAGCAACAGAGACAGACACAGACAGACAGAGCGAGAGAGAGAAACGGAAGGGAGGAGGAAAAAAGAAACAAAATTGTAAGTAGATGGAAAGGGGCAGAAAGAGAACAGTAGTCGGGAAAGGCTGGGGGAGTCAGACAAGGAAGCAGGGAAGGCAAACCACAGGCTGGGGCTCACTCTTGTTCTTGGTTCTTCTCTTATTTGGGGTTCTTTATACTCAAGGATGGTCAAATGTCCTTTAAACGGTACTCACATAACATACCCCTAAAGCCCTACAAGTGAGCCCCAATAACGCACTGCCTACTGTCACTGTGAAATCTCACCCCTGTATGTTTTCCTGCCACCATTGCCCCTTGCTTTCCGTCACGGGCTAGGCTGTAACTATGGCTGGCTCAGGTGCTTTACAGGTCATGGGCTAAAACCGTTCAGACTGTTAGGACCCAACTTGCTCTGACCCCACCCCACTGAAATCTCTTACCCAGCTTCCCCCATGCCATTTGGCTCTCTTCTCTGCACAAAGCCTCATTCTGTTCTCCCACACCCCCACTCCCATCCAAGGTATTGACCACACCTGAAGTATTTTCCAAATAACCCAATATTTCCCAAAATGCATTCTCTGGACCATCTGCTTCAGAATCATGGGAAGAAGCGGATGGGGGAGCAGGGTAGGGACAGAGGGGGAAGGGAGGAATTTTCATTCTGCAAGCTCCTGGGCCTTGACCCCAACCAAGCCTATTAATCTGAACTCTCTTGCGGGGAGGAGACTTGGAAAGTGGCATTTTGGCCCAGATGATTCTTATACTCAGTAAAGTTTGAGAAGTTCATCAAGACCAGCCCTCCAGATTCCCCAGATTCTTTCTCGTTCAAGACCCTGTTCAGAAAATTAGAGACCTTCCGCCTACTCCAACCCATGCAGTGTAATGCCAAGAGCCTGGGTTATGTACCTTACACAAATCACTTAAACTCTCCAGCCCTAAGTTTTCTCCTCTTAAAGAAAGAGATGACATCTAAGTCATGAATGGGAACAGGAATAGGGCAGGTAATTTTTATTCATGAGTGAAACTGGCCTGGCAGGAATTAAGGGACGATGGAGGCTGCATGCTCTGATTAAGTGGGCATCCACTGCTCCATTGCAGCTGATTGTGGCTGGGTGGGAATGCAACCCCGGGTGAGGCCAAATTGGAAAATTTCAGGTTTCAACTGAAATCTGGATTTTTACATAACTTTTTCTGATTTTTCAGTGCATGCATGAGGCACATTCAGGCTGTTGAGTCCACATTTGCAACCTCTGCATGAGCATTCTCCAAAGTTGCTTTCAGCAAGAGGGTGCTGAGATATGGTGGCTTTTGAATGCCCTTGGCTCAACAAGTTGTTCTGATGCTGGTTACAGCATCTCTGCTGTGCCCACTCTTTTCTAGAAAAAAAACAAAAGCAAAATATTTGGGCTACCCCACATTCCAGTAAATGGGGACCTGATTGCTGGCAGATTCCAGGCCAGTGGTTCTCAAACCTTAGCATGCATCCACATCACCTGGAGGGCTTCTTTGAATACAGATTGCCAGGCCCCACCTCCAAAGTTTCTGATTCAGAAGTTCTGGGGTAGGCCTAAGAATTTGCATTTCTAACAAGGTTCCTAGTGGTGGGATGCTGATGCTCCTGGCCCGGGGTCCACACTCCGAGGACCACTACGCTAGGCTCTTCTTTGTCCTTAGAACTGGCACTCAATCCTTAGCTTCCCACTCATTCAGACAGCAGTCAATCTGAGCCTTCCGGGATTGCCCATTATTAAGAATCTGTTTTAACAGTAATAACAGTCATCTCTGAGCACTTAACGTGTGTCAACCACTCGTCTAAACATTTGTTAACTTTAACCCACATAACAACCCTATTAGCATGATACTATCATCTCCAATTTCTGTATGAGGGAACTGAAGCTCAGAGAGGTTAAGTAACTTGCCAGAGGTCACACAGCTAGTGAGTGACAAAGCCAGGATTCAAATCCAAGCTGTCTGGCTCCAGAGATTGCTTATCATATATGTTTTAGGCCAAACTGGGTTACTTTTGAGAGTGAAAGAGACACTATTAATAATTTTATGCCAGGACAACAGCTGTAAACCAGGACAGTCCTAGGCAAACCAGGACACAGGGTCACCCTATGTATACTGTCATATCAAAGACACTCTTTGGGAAGCGGGTCTGGCTCAGTGGATAGAGCCCCCGTTTACCATATGGGAGGCCTGGGTTCGCGTCCCGAAGCCTCCTTGTGAGGGCACGCCGGCCTGAGCGGTGCGGTGGGCTGATGCTGCAACCTCACGGCAGGAAGCGGGTGTGGCGCAATGGATAGCGCACCCGTTTACCATATGAGAGGCCCCGGGTTCGCTTCCCGGCGCCTCCTTGTGAGGGCAGGCC